>JAZHYW010041121.1:0-39145 GCA_037355805.1 Ixodes ricinus | reverse complement strand
GTCTGGTGTCGGATAAACCGAAAGGGTTGTGGAGTTTGTCCGGTTGGGGAATAAGTGAAACGAACAGGGACTGCTTTAGGGACAAGATGGGGAGGGGTGAAAATATATAGGGAAATGGAGGCAACACGTAGATGTCTGGGTTGCAAGAGAGCAAAAGGTGGGTCTGTCTGTTTAAAGATAAACGGAAAGTTTGCGCATTTTGTCTGTTTGGGGAAGTGTAGAGAAAATGGACTGCCTTACGGACAGGGTGGGGAGAGGGGAAGAAGACAGAGAAAGGGAAGTAACATGTAGTCATCTGGGCTGCAAGGGAGCAAAGGGTGCGTCTGCGTGGAATAAACAGAAAGTGTTGTACTCTTTATCTCTTTGGGAAAGTGGACAAGAATAAAATAGTATTTTGTGGTCATAGTGGGGAAGAGGGAATGAATATAGAAACATGGGGAAGTATTTTCGGAGCGAGGGAGCGGTGGGTGGGGTTGGTTAGGGACATGGGGAAGTGTTTGTACGCTCTGTCTGCTTTGTAAACAAAGGACACTGCGGTGAGGAGGAAGCGAGAAAGAGAGAGATAGAGAAAGAGAGGCTGAGGAACGGAAGGGTAGAGGAAAGCGTCACGTCTTGGCCGACGATAAAACGGAGTGCGTGCGCCGGGCGAGTCGATGCCTGTGTATAAATGAGAGATTCTCCGGTCGTCTCCCCGCGGGTGAAATAATTTAGACGTGACCGAATTCTTGGCTCTTGAGAGTCGGCGGCGGCTGGCGCGCTTCGGTTCCCGTTTCTAGGTGGTCGTTTGTCGGAGCGGAAATCGTTTCAGAGCTTGAGGTTTTCTCGGCTACTTTTCAGAAGCCTCAAATCAAAAACAAAAATACACACACAAAAAAAAGACGAACAGTTTAAAGATGGATGTTAGTTGTTAGAGGAAACCCAAACCCTCTGGAACACCCAAACTTCCTTGAAGTTCAGCCTGTTTCGCGATATTTCTGGCTTCCTACCGTTCGCGCGAATCTGAATATTAGCATATCAGATAAACTGATTATTTATTTAGTAGTTGCTAGTCGCCGTGACGAAGAATCTAGTTCGAACATGAATATTGCGTCTACGTTTGTTTGACTATTGGCAATGCAAACATTTTTGGGATCCAAGTTGGCAATCTAACAAAAGTCAGCGTATATCAGCCCATCATCTGTTCAAATTTATTATTCGAATCAACTGACTAAGTCATCGAAATCGCCCGGTGTCGATGAGATTTGGTGCGACAAGGCGATGGGAGGCAGACTTGGGAGGTAATCCGTCACTTCAAGTAATGTCGTAATTGCCACGTTACTTTTTTGCGGCAGTAATTTGTGATGTAATTTCGTTACATATATTGGCAACGGATTACTTTTATTACTCGTTACGTTTTTTTTTTAAATTAATAACATAATAAAGAAACGGGAGCGATATGAGCAGGCAACTCAGCAGCATAATTATAGCAAGTACAACAAAATAGAAAACATTCTGAAAAGGAAAATAACCGAAAAGAAAACTTTTTTTTTTTGTGTGCGACCGGTCATTACAATCTTTAGAAAAACATGCAAGGCATATACAAATATGTGAAAAACAAAGATTAAGAAGACAACGCCAAGTAGGCGTTGACTTCTTTATCTCCTAGAGGAAGTAGACGCTGCTACTGAGCATGCGCACTGCTAGCTTTGTCTGCAGAATTCCAGGAATCATTTCCGGTTGCCGAAAGCCAGCGTGATGGCTGGTGTGGTTGCAGCTTTCGCTTGCCTTGTTAAGGCACGTTCATACTCTTGCGACCATAGGCGTAGACTTCGGGGGGCATCGGTGCTCGTGCCCCCCTGGTGAGATCCAGGGGGCAGAGCCCCCCGGGCCCGGGCCATGATCCTTACCGAGACGCTGTTTACGTGCCATGTAACGAGCTTCTAGTAGTGGCATGTATGCAAAATAACGCCCACGTCGCCTTTATTGACAAAATACATGGGAAATGGAATCCCAGCGTGCTTTCGTTAGCTTCAATCTCCAGTTCTGGGAAAAAGGTAACGCGCAGCACCCCCCCCCCACCCCCACCGGAGAACTTCTCAGCCTGCCCCCTCCGGGAAAATGGAAAGTCTACGCCGCTGCTTGCGACCAAGTACGACCGAGAAAGACCTGACCGGTTTTTAATCCTTTTGCGGCTTCTTAGGACCGGATGCACTGCCGGCGGAGCTGGTTCTAAGAGATCGCAAGAGGCTTAAAAACCGGTTTGGTGTCTCTCGGTCTTACTTGGTCGCAAGAGTGTGAACGGGCCTTCAGGTTAGAGGTAGGTGAATAGGGTGTACCTAGATTCTTTTTCTCAAATACAATATTCCATTTTTACGAGAACTGCCATAATGTGGGCGTATGAGAAATTGACATTAGTCTTGCACAACAGTTTTGAAAACGTCAAAATTGTTTTATTTTCTTGATAAGTGTACAGAAAACGTAACGGGAAAGTAGTGTTTAACGTAACGAATAAAGTAATTCATTATTTTTCAGCGAAATTAATTAGTAACGGTAATCCATGGCATATGAGGCTCCATAATTTGTAATTGTAATCCATTACATTTTTCAAGTAACGGGCACAAGTCTTCGAAATCGCCGGACGAATCAACCGCCTGTCTTTCATTAGGGACTTTTAGGAAACCATAATCGCGTTCTGCGTACCGCACGCCCGGAGCCTTTGAAGGGTGATTCCTTGACCGGGTGGTACCGTGACCTCGGGGCGCGGGCTTAGAAGCATGCTTCAAAGGCTCCGGTAGCGCGGTACGCGGCACACGGTAACGGTTTGCTAAGAGTCCCCACTATAGTCCGTTTCACCCACCGTGGTTTCACCTTATGTTGCACCGCATCGAACGCTAGAAGAGCGAGCTCAGAGCGATGGCAGCTGCTCTTGCGGCGCGAGAGCTCGCTGCTGCTGAGATGCGCCTTAGAGCGAAGAGCTCGGGGTTGTAATCTTCCCTGCGGTACAGCTTAAAGGCTCGTTCACATATCTGCGTCCGTCGCGTTCGCATTCAACCGAAACGACCGCAACGACAGAGTCACTGGGGCAAGTGTTCGGCGTACGCAGCATGGCAAGCGACGCAAGGCGCAGCTTCGGGAAGCAATCCACGAGTCACAGTTGTTCCGGTGTTTTGGTCACTTCTGTCGTTTCGGTAGCATGCAAACGCAACCGTTGTAAATGAGTGAACCAGCTTTAAGCTGAAACGGAGAATATCTGATTGCTGTGTGTAACCGGGAGCGTGATTAGGTGGTGAAACTTCGACATATGACTAATCCATTGAGTATATATCTTCCAGGATATATAGGGTGGTTCAAGTCACCAGGCTCGATCTAAACTGGAGCGTAAAAATCGATGCCTGCACGTAGCTGTCTAAACTTTTCGGCAAAGGTGTATTTCACAGGTCGGTTTTTCTTGTAAAATTACAAAGCGTAGTTCTCTTTTAGTAAAAAATAGGGCCAAGAAACTTGCCAGGGTCTACGGCGGGCGGCGACCCAGACGACCAGGTCGAGTAGCGGGGTGTGTTTGGCGTTTATATTGATAGATGGCGTCGGAAGCAGCGTCTGAACGTGCAGCCGACCAGCGAAAGATAGCAGACGACATGCAGACGAAATCCGTTGGCAGCGAAAGCGCCGCCGTTACGCAGACGCGTTTTTTTACTTTAAGTTTGATTTTTATTGTTCGCATTCATTTTTTAACCGAAGGTACATTTCAAAAGGATTATATTCATTTTAATAAACCACGGTGGTCGCGAGCCGTCGCGATGAGGAGGTAGCGCCATCTATCAATACGAACGCCAAACACACCCCGCTACTGGACCTCTGTCGTCTGCTTTGCTGCCCGCCGTAGACCTTGGTAAGTTCCTTGGCCTTATTTTTTACAGAAAGAGAGCTGCGCTTTGTAATTTTACAAGAAAAAACCGACCTGTGAAATACACCTTTGACGAAAAGTTTGCAAACTTGAAAGTATAAAACAGCGAGGACGAGGACGGGAACAGGACATCTTTCATTTAGCAACAACATAGAATGGAACAACGGAAAACCACCCTCAAAGTCTCAACGTTCTCAAAGAGGAAAGGAGATAATAGTTATGAAGGAAAGGGAATACACTAAACATAAAAGTTTGAAAAGTGCTGGCGTCACGACGAGGTATCACTAATTTATTTATGATACCTCGTCGTGACGCTAGCACTTTTCAAACTTTTATATTTAGTGTATTCCCTTTCCTTCATAACTATTATCTCCTTTCACTCTTTGAGAACGTTGAGACCTTTGGAGTGGTTTTCCGTTGTTCCATTCTATGTTGTTGCTAAATGAAGATGTCCTGTTCCCGTCCTCGTCCTCGCTGTTTTATACTTTCGAGTTTGCATCCATTAACCAACACGCTCGTTTTCAATTGTAACTGACGAAAAGTTTAGATGGCTACTTGCAGGCGTCGATTTTTACGGTCCATTTTATATCGAGCCTGGTGACTTGAACCACCATATACATCTTCCATGACTATACTCCGTTCAGCTTGTCGGTGAACGGAGTAGTACAGTCTTTTCAGTGGATGCAGATCACTTTATCTTGAACTAATTTTAATGGCAACATGATGGACGCGATGGACGCGGTCTAATAACAGCAACCGGAGAAACATGCGCCACGATGCAGCCGGCGCTATCCGACAGCACCACAACACGGTTCCTTCTTCGAGTACGGTTTTCAGTTTCACCGTTTGTTAGTTTCGGTCACCGCCGAAACACACGAATTTGGCTCGCAGTATCCGCTAGTTAGATGTGCGCAGAAATCCATCAAACAAACCACCGATGAGGCAACGGTGGATGTAAAATTGCTCTACAACCCGCACTGTTTTTCACGGAAGGATCTGCGTATACGCGACTATGCCTTTCCCCATTGAGTGGCAATTTTGTTTTATTAATTTATTTTCAGTGCCTACAAACGGCCAGAAGTCCAGGACGGTAGAGCACCAAGTCACATTGCAAAGGTGAAGGCGACAAAACAAATAAATCCAGAAAACAACCCGACGACAACGCACTATATCAGATTGTCAACGCTGCTCTTGAGTGATGTGATGTCATCATTAAAAAAGTCAAGGCGAGTACCAAGATGATTAAAATAGTTCTGTGTGCGAACTACAGGAGAGAAACAATGCATGGGATTAACGGCAAACGTGCGGTTGTTGCGAAAATGTCTAACAGGCACATTTAGATTGATGCAAGACACAGTAAAAGGACAGTCATAATACTCATGCAAACACTTGTGTTACAATGTGTTGCATGAATACTTTCTACCTGATGGTTCATTCAGAAACGATTCCACAAAGCACTGTTTTCCGGAAGAAAAAAAAAAAGAAAGAAATGTTTGAGGTTGAGTAAGATGCAAAAAGGTTTAAAGAAAACGGCATCAAGCACAGCTTACGGTCAGTTCGACAGGCAGGTAAATAGATCACCGCGCTAGTCGCATGATTTATTTGGTGTTAGTGTGGTAAGCTACAAAGCTCAGGTTTTCCTTTCTCGACTTTTACGTTCGCAGCTCATCACAAATCATCAAAACAAAAACAGCCCGTAAAAAAAAAGTGTTGTGACGTTTACGGTAGGAGTTACGAGAGGGCGAAACAGAAAACGTCTCGTCGCCAATGAGCAACAAGGCAACAACTTGCAATTCGACACTCGCCAGCTCGAATTTTGCGTCGAATGTCTAATCCCATAAAACTCGCCCCCAAATAAAATATAAGAAAATGATATACATTCAGGGTCACACCGAGGTTTGAAACTCCGAACTGCGACACAGCAGCACTAACAATATTCAACAAACACCATGCCTCCCCTGACAAACCGTTTTTTTTTAGCTATTTATTTCATGCGCCCGTCACTCGAGTTCGAGCGACGACGCCATAAAACTTGCGCCCCGTTCACGTGCCTACAACCACCACCATGCAGAGGGTGGAAGGAGGAGGGACCGGCGTTGAAAGCACACGTTTCAAGAAGTGTGCGTGGGCGACACGGCTAAGAGAAGTTTTCGCTGACCATAAAAACTTGAAACAGAGAGAGAGAGAGAGAGACCCACGTACTAGCTTGAAAGAGAAGGCATGATGCAAGTAAATAAGAGCAGTAGAGAAAACGCCCACAGCCGCGAAGAAGCTAAACTCAAGGCGCGCGCGGCCTGCAGCAAAGGCTTTTTCATAGAGCATCCTCTCTATCTCTCTCTTTTTCTATTTCTATATCCCTTTCTCTCTGTCTCGCTCTAAGTAAAAAAAAAATGTTATTGTTGGGCCGACAGGTTGGAGGAACGTGCCACCAATACCCACCAGAATTTCGAGAAGTGCGCAGCGTTGCCAAGCTTCTGTCTGTATAATAGTTTCAAGAGCCGAAAAAAGAGACCAACAAAATAAAAAGGAACAAATATACAACACAAAAAACCGCCAAAACTCGTAATTAGAATGCAGGGCAGCTTTACGAGGTAAGCGTACAAGCTATAAAACTCGCGACAAGAAGGGGCAAAGACTCGAGATAAAACCCAGAGAGCGAGAAAGAATTTCAACAGATTTGCACGCACATATCGTTCTGAAAAGTCCATGTACAGGGTGTTAGCTTGACGCGGCAAGTAGTTCTTTCGAGGGAGGCTCAAGACCGGCTGTTTGGTATTTAAGACTTCAGAGCGATACAAGCGAGCATTGCCCAATAAGTGGAAAGAAGGTCTGTTTGAAGTGGCTTGCTACAGACCTGCCTTCCTTCTATTGGGCAATGCTGGCTTGTATTGCTGTGAAAGTTCGAAAAGGCGAAAGGAAATAAAACCTGATCTTGTGGGAGGTTTGTGTCGGCGTCTTCTTGAGAGCCCTTGTGTCTATGACATCTTTAGTATTTCGACGTTGCAAATCACTAAAGAAAAAAATGTTAGATTTATATGGCAAACTAAATGACTGCTTGGCAGCCAATGTCGTCTCTGTTGTTAAAAAAAGGAGACCCTTTATTACCCGAGAAATTACCGACCCAATTGCAAGCTGCTGGAACATATTATTCGCGAATACTTATTCGTTGTTGGCGAATAGTTTAGGGCCGTTCATGCAGTTGCAGCCGAGTAGGGCCAAGAGAGACAAGCCGGGTTTTTAAGCCTTTTGCGCTGCTGCGGAGCAGGTCCTACGCCGTCGCAAGAGGCTTAAAAACCGATCTTGTCTCTCCTCGGTCCTACTCGGTTGTAAGTGTGTGAACGGCTCTTTATGGCGTAAACAAACGACTGACAGTAGTTCAACACGTATTCAGTCACGAGTTGTCACCGCTACCCCAAATCCACCAAACGGCAGGATGCGCCACGCGGGCATCGGGGTTTTCTTTTCCCTTTTGAACTGGAGAGGGTGGCTCGCGCCATCTGTCTTCCTGGGGGCGTCTAAAGCGCCAGTCGAGGCAGCCATCTCTTCTATCTTGGCGAACCCGGTGTCTGGGCGCGCCGGTGGCAGGTCTCTCTCTCTCTCCTTCGGCGCCGCGCGGCTGTGCGAGACGCCCGCGCTGGGGAGAATTTGTCGCCGCAGGCGCGATATCTAACCGGTGCGCCTAGATTTCAAAATGTTTCCAACTGCTGGATTCGGGGTCACGTGACATATAGGCCGCGTTTTGCAGTGCAACCTGCAAGGAGGAGGCGCAAGTGTAGATCGTCCGCAAAGCATCTCCAAGCTTACACGTCTTGCAAGTTCGTCTGTTACTTGCGCACCTCGTGCGTTGGGCGAGCTTGCCTGCCTCGTCATCGCGCCTTCCCCTACGCGTTCTCTAAGCTCTCCTCTGATTGACGTGCCCCTCGTTCCGATGAGCGAAAGCCGCATTTTAGAACGCTTGCTCGCCGTATAGCCTCTACCGTCAGTTACTGCCCTCGCCACGCGTGAACCCACGCGCCAGTTTGAACAACCGATTACAGCGGGTGGTATTGTCAGCCGTTCAATTAAAATGCTCTCCATGGTGTGAGTCGATCCCTTCTTTGAATCGAAGCTCTCGCTTAACGTAAATAAGTACACTCTTAGAAAAAAGGGTATCGATAGTCCTCCTTTAGGGGAGGAACGGTCTTGTAACCTATGTTCCTTCAGAAAGGGAGAAACTTTCGTCCCTGAAGCAGGGGAGCAACTAGTTCCTCCGTCGCCTGCATCTCATTATGGCGGCGCTGAATCGAGCGAATCGAGCTCAATAAGGCTTAACGAGGACGCTGCGTCTCTTGTACGGGACGAGAGGAGCAGCAAATAAAAGCGTAACACGAGCTTTCCGCGCACTGTGTTTATTTCCGAAGCCAGATTCCCCCACAGGTACAGAAACTTGCGTTTCGAAAGCAGTTCCTCAGTCTTCTCGTCGACAGCACTGCGATGTTAAACGGAGACAACCGATACCTAGTTAACTTCGCGCACTTTACGTCTTACCTTTGGTGTTCCACGAGTCACAATCCCTTCGTCAACCGCACATCACGGAGGAATGGCAAACTCAATCCGCGAAACGAAAAGCCGCTCTCAAAAGAACAAACTCGAAGCCGCTGTTTGTCGCGTAGCGTGAAAGAAGGTTAAATCGCTTGCCACCAGATGGCAGGGTCAAGCAGAGTAATTGCAAGTAGCTAGGCTAGGTGGCGCTAGGTACAGCCCAATTCATGTTCTACAAAAAATATTTTCATTTCCACAGGCCACCATTGCGCTTCAGGATCTTCGGGAACCTCTACAATACACACACTACGCATACTACAGGCATCAGGTGAACATACATTGAGCACATACACATACATGGCAGACACAAACATCAATACAACAGTACACTAACACGAACGCTACACCCGAGCTCTGCGTTTCCGTCTTTTATACTGGTCGTTTTGAACGTTCGGAATTTCTCGGTGACTGAATAAGCAACAAAAAATATTCCCAGCATGGTGATTTTTTCCCAGCAATGTCATACCTCTGAGAGTATTTTGAATGGCTCAGGGGATGAATCTCTTATTAAAAAGCAAGCGCTCGATCATGCCGTAATTATTTGAAAGCCAATAAATCAAGCCGCTCCAATGCGGTTCGAAGCCATGAGTTTGTTTCCCCGCACGGCACGTCGTAGCCTGTATTTCTATTGTAGTGTTTGTTTTTCTATTTGTGCTGTTCGCGCAAGGCTGCAATTGCCGTCTTGAATTAATCTCTGTAGAGCGGATATTCACTCAGCTGGAAGCGATGCTTCACGGGCTGAGAAATCGCTTTTCGATCAACTTGAATGCACTCAAAGCCGCGACTTGCGGCAGGTGTTAAGTGTACGGAGCTACCCCGTGGCGAGCTCGAAAACGTCTAGCGCTCATCCCAGCGCGCCACTTGGAGGGCAGTTTCTCCAGGAACCTAAGTATATTTAAACAGCAAAATAAAAGGTAGCTTTTTTTTTCGATTTTACCTATTCTTTTTTAATGCTAAAATTCCACACTGTAAATATACGCACTTTCCGTCACGATTTCGTACTATTCAGTCCTTTCCCCAGAGCGCAATCGCTCTCGGAGACGAGACAACCGACAGTCACATTGGCCACTGTACGATAGGAGCTTACTGTTCAGACCAGCATTCCAACATGACTATCCGCAATCCGCACGTCGATCGATTGCACCTAATCCCTCAAGTGGTATTAAACGTTTTAATGTAAAGCGGAATGTCAACCTGCGACACCCCGCCCCCTCCGATCACGGCCCGACCAGCGGCATCAATGCCCGACAGTTTACGTCATCTCATCTTGTTGTTACACCACTGATACGCGAACACACGGTCACATCGGCGATAATTCCAGTCTTCGGTTCACAACCCACAACACTGCCATCACGATGTTGCTGCTATGTTGCTGACACGCACGAATACAGAACCACGTTGAACGCCGGTTGCACTCGGCATCGGAAAACAGAACCGAACTCAGCACGGAAAACACCCAGGCAGCCGGCAGCAAAACCTGCCTGTCTCGGACGCAGTTCCTGCGATTTCCATAACGTCGAAAACGTCGACACATTTCCGCGTGGTTTCGCTACTGTAGCTCCGCGTGTGTCCGGCTCCCGCAATCCGGAGACGCCCATTTTACCCAGTGTAAGTGGCGCTGCTGGCACTGCTCCGAAACTTCGCTGTTTCTAGCGGCTTCGTTTGCTCGTTTGATAAAATTAGTGATAAAAACGTCGATGCAACCGAAATGTTCTGCACGTTTGGACTAGAAGACGGAATTACAGGCGGCCTTCGCTGCCGCTGAAGCTCAATCAACTCAACAGCATTTATTAAACAACGTGCGCAACCTGCTCGAAAAACGAAACCGAAAGAAGATGAGTCGGGAGGGCGAAAGCTTTCTCGCGTCTGCCTGGAGAAGGAGAAAAACGTTTCGTTCCTCCCTTTTTCTCGTGTCCGCTTGGGGGCGCGTCAGTAGAAGGGAGGAAGACCCGCCGTTGCTACTTTCTTCCTCCATTTTTTCTTAGAGTGTAGAGTGGAATATGCGATCGCCCTATACTGCTTTTCACCTTAAGGGCGATTGCAACAAGTTCTGTACTTTTCACTAAGGGCGATTCAAAGTTCAGTAAATATCGTTTATAATCATTTCTTCACATTCAAGACCTACGAAACACGCGTTAGTGTTTCCCTCCGCGTAATGGCGGTCGCAGAAAAAGTTCGACAAGAGGTAGCAGCGTCGTTCACGCCCTCAACTAGCAGCCAGCCGTGGCTATAGTGAGTTGTGGCTTCGTCGCTGTTTGAGTGGGAATTGCCTCACAGCGTCTGCGTCTGGACTTAATCTGAAACTAAGTATAGTGAACTGTATTGTTTCTTCGGTACAAAAGACCGACCTTACTCAAAAAGCATCAAAACGCGACAAGCCCCGACGTTCCTCACTCTAAAAGTTTGATACATAAAGAAGATTAAAGTGCCGATGCCCGTATGACAGATAGTGACGACAAGCCGAGAGACAACGAAAGCCTCCAAAACATCGGCGTCCGCCCACGCGTCGACAATAACCGCCCGCTTTTGTCGCAGCGGCCCCAAGCGCGACAAAAAAGAGCGAGCCGTCATGAGGCAATGTAGCGAAAGCTGCGCCGCCAATGAAAGAGCATTAGCGTCACGGTAACTTTGCCGCCATCGAAGCAATTCCCGCGGGACGGCACGGAAAAGCTGGGGAGGGTTACAATACCTCCGTTCAACCCTCAGCTCACAGTGCGGTGGAAGCTATAGGTGCTCGTGTAACCAGTCAAACGTCGCTCTTTCGTCACGTGATCAAGCACCCACCCATACCCGCGCGCAGATAGCGTGTTCAGGCGGGGAAAGGAAGGCAGTCGATTGTTCCGGCGAGTGTGTAGCTTCCACCGCAGTATCAGCTTGGCGGTGAACGGAGTACAATACAATGCTTCGACGACACCAAGGGGCCTCCGCTCGCTGTACTGGATGGCGGCCCAGTTTGTTGACAGGTTTCTAGACCCGTTAAAACTAGCGGCGGACTGCTTTCATTATGTTGTCGACGGGCCGGTGGACATTCCACGCGACGAAGGCAACGGTATTTTCTTTTTCTTTTCTAGTTCGGAACGGGAAAGTCCCTAAAGTGCGACGCAAATTGGGTTGACAACAATGACATCCGCGCGAAACTCCAAACTGTTTTTTTTTGTTTTTTATTGAAATGCGTTTTGTGGGGACAGTTCGAGGAGTAACAATGCATAGTTGCCTTTTCAGTTCATGTTACGTGAAGCGTCGTCAATGTCTTTAACGGACAGAAACTGATAATGGATGGCGCAAAGTTTAAAGCGAAGAAAAGAGAAGATATAAAAAAAGCGCGCACTCGAACATTGTTTTAAAATCTCTCGTCTTCCAGCAGAAACTACCTTTTCGAAGTCAATGTTCCTCAAAACTACAATTAGAAATGACTCGTTGGCTCACTCAAAGAATGTGGCGGGCATTGAAACTTTGCAACAGAACGTTTACTCATGCTGTCACGCTGCGCACTAAGTCATCAGTGAAGTTTTTGCTTCTTAAAATAACTAACTGGCGTTCAGTCGCGGATTGTATCTCTTGTCAGTGCAGCGTGGTTTGCTGTAAAATTTCCAACCACTCTGATAAAATTAGCCTCCACAAACGGCAGACATTAGGCAACTATTTCGAGGCAAACTGACCTCCAACCGAGGAAACAATCGGATCACAAAATTTAACATACCCTGAATTCCAGATTTAAATATAGCTGCACTCGTTTTCACCTCAAGAAAGGGGAAGTTTTGCACATTGTTCATACGCCTGGCGAAGTAGTTCTAACGAAATTTGGTTTTTGGAAGATGAAGCGATGCTATTGGAGTTTCAAACGTGTATGTCTTGATAAGATAGCATATATGTAATCTAAAATACGCCTACATATATCTTAATAATCCACATGCAAAAGAGGTAAATTAATAATAATACGCGAAAGGCCCGACTTTTTTTTCTTTTTACTGCGCATCCTGGGGTGAAAACGAGTATAAAGCCACCATCTAGTATCGGCACTACATTATGCGATTTTCTAGTAGACGCCGCCATTTTGGCTCCTATGGTGCAGAGCCGGAAGAATTGTTGCGCTTGTTACAATTCGGAAACGCGACGTCCTGAGCTTTAGATAAAAATGTAGGGAAATCTCGGGCGATATCTTTTTTTTTTTGTCAATAACGTCAGATGTCCGGGGCACGGAAAAACCGCAGCGTGCGATTTTAGCTAAAGCTTTAGAAACCCGGAAACAATGATTTCGAGCACCAATATGACCGTATAATGCCGCTATACTTTGAGACATAGCTTCCCTAGTGGCTTTATACGGAAAGAAACTGGTGAAGATGGGGAGACGAGCGCTTGCGGGGACGTCAGAACACCGAGCTCCGATTGGAAGGATTAGTGGGTAGACGCAAAGGCTACGCGGAACGCAAGTTCGTCTGCTTCTTTTGCAGGGGTTGTGGTGACGTGAGAACGCCGAGCTCTGATTGGTTCTTCAATGAAGAATAGTGGGTAGACCTCAAGACAGCTTGCTTTGAGTTCTACCCACTGTCGTTCAATCAGAGCCAATCAGAGCTCGGCGTTGTTCTGACGTCACCGCAACTCCTACGACAAAAAGCAGACGACTTGCTCCCCACGTAGCTTCCATTGTATCTGCTCGCTGTCTCCCTCCAATCAAGGCGAGAGCAAGAGCGTCGTCTGCTACTCGCGCCTTGAACGTCCAAACGCATTCGAGCAGTGAGCTGACGACAAAGGCAGGTAGCCTCTGAGTCTATTCGCTACTCCTTCCAATCAGAGCTCGGTGCGCTCTGACGTCACCACACGCTCCTTCCCCTCCTTTCCCTCGGTTTCTCTCCGTAGGGTCACCCACGGTTCAGGCAATGCAGGGCGTGCCTTATTATGCTGGCGCTTTGTGATTGGTCCTTAGGTGTTCTTATCGGCTGACCTCGCAACCAGGTTGGCTGGACAGCGATAATGAGATGCGTCGGGACGCGCCACGCCACGCGTCTCATAAACTCTCAGTGGTTGTGCACCTTTCCAGCTCTTATCATCCGGACAAAATATGTCGAGTCACCCTGGGCTGTGGACGCGCGGCGTCTGTTCAGAACGCGTTTCGCAGCCCAGTAGACAAAGACGACGGCGCGCCAAAGGCGATCCTCGTAGAACGGCCTACACTCTTAAAAATGTCTGTGCGTCTACTTTCACGCACACCACTCGGAGAGCCAATCACCGCAACTTACGAAGGCAGCTCGGCGAATGACGATGCCGAAACATATGTTTAGACAAAAAAACGCAGTCTGAGTTGTGACATTAAGAAATGCAAAATGTCACGCTTGCATTGCTTAATGTCACAACTCAGACTGCGTTTCTTCGTCTTCACATATGTTTGGGCATCGTCATTCGCTGAGCTGCCTTCGTAAGTTGCGGTGATTGCTCTCCGAGTGGTGTGCGTGGAAGTAAACGCACAGACATTTTTAAGAGTGTACAGATAAAAAAATAAAAAAGGCAGTGACCCTGTATTTTTAAACTGACGCGTTATAAGGTCACGTGACATTAGGTTTACTTTATGTCACTCTTCCCGCTAAATCCAACGGAAAAACTAAATTGGTGTATGCAGGTCTCATATCACGTCAGGTCACGTGGTTTCTATTTCTCGCCGATTTTTGGCGGGGAAACGTAATCGGTGTATAGATCCTGGAACATAAATTTACGTCAGATGACGTAAACAGCAATTCAGTTTTCCCGCTAGATTTAGCGGATAATGCACGGACGGGTGAACGGACACAATTTTTGGGTTTTTGCCACCGTTAAAAAGCGTTTCATGTTTCGAAAACGGTGACGAACGTCCCACATTCAAGTGCGCACAACAATAAAGTGTCCACGGGTTCGAGGATTCGGCAGATCAGCGGTCACGAGTTTATTTTTAGCGCCGGATCACGTGACCTCGGATGGGAGGGGAGGTGGGGGGGGGGGGAACGAGCAAGCATGGACGCTTTTATTGCATCAGGCGATTGCATCAAGATGTCGGAAACGTTTAAGGTTTCAGCCGTGAAGCCTCGACGCTGCTCGGCATCGGAAGAAGCGGGAAGCAAAGGGGCGGCAGGTCGTCGACGTCCGTCCTCTCCAAATTGCCTTCCGACGACAGGGCAACCCGAGACCCGGGCTCTGATCTCCGCGAGAACCCCCGCCTCCGCCATTAGCCCCTGGTGTCGACTTACACTCGCCACAAGTCCGGGTACTTTCCCGAACTCCGGAAAAGGGAGCAAAAAAATAGGAAAGAGGGAGAGTTTGGTGGAAGAAGGCGGGGTACCACGACGAAAGCTTTAATAAGCACCGAGATGTTTCGAAGGCGCATTCTTATAGTTGCCCTACGTGACGTTATTAGCAGAATTTGCCTCGCCGCGATGTCAGGAATAGGGATCCTGGCTACTTGTCGTCAGTGGCGAACGACAAGTTCGAATGTGCGTGCAAAGCCGTCGTCGCACGACCGATACATCGCACGCAAAACGGTTCCTTATAAATCTTGGAGTTTAGGTCACCCTAAAAAAAATAATAATAACATGTCCGTTTTTGGTTTCTTCAGTTGCATTTTTAAGTTCCTACTTAAAAAAAAAGAAAGAAAAAAGTATTGCTGTATTTGAGAAGAAATAAAAAAACACTTAAAGTCCGACCTACAGAATCGTCTTCTACCGGGGAGAAAACCGGTTCTCAGTTTCCTTCTCTTCCTTCCCACTCGCCCACTTTTCCTCTCCTCTCCACACAGGAGCGGATCTCTGAACTACTCTCGGTAGAGAGGAGGAGGGTCTCCCTCTTTCTAAATTGGAACGGAGGAATTGAGGGAGAGTTTCCTTCTCTCTGCTTGTTGGTCGGCCTTTAAGTCGTCTTGATTTGGCCTCCAGGACCACAAATACCAAAAACTAAAATTCAGATTGATGCGCCAAGCAGCCACAAGAGCACTTTAAAAAATAGCGCAGAAGCCCCCACCCCGCTTCCCGGCGCGTTCGTTGGGAAGAAAGAATAGTGACGGGTTATACAGAGATTTCAACATTTTCTTACCTTCCCCATGCCTTACCCCGAGTAATCAGAAACGATGCATGATTTTCCTCACAAAGGGCAAGCGCAATGCAGCCGAAACCTCTGCGTACCACGCCACACACAACAATTTTTCGGTTTTTTTCTTTTTTTCACGTGTGAATTGGTGTGTTCGAGTCAAATGCTCGTGATATTCAAATTTACAGGACAAAAATACGCTACCATCCACCTTTAACTCCTTTTTTTATTTCCAAAACCCCTTCAGCTTTTTTTAAGCTGAAGGGGTTTTGAGTCCTTGCTCTATGAAGGGTGAAGGGTCCTTTCTCTATGACGCCTTAAACGTCATAGAGCAAGGACATTAGTCAAAACAGGAATCTTACGGGCGTCTTTTTGGAAATATATTATTAAAATCACATGAAAAAAAAAGTACATCGGATTGTACAAAGACGTGTTCACACGTAGACACAGTTTACACGCGCCGCCCCTTCAAGCCAAGGTTTTTAGATCATGGGTCGGCAACTTTTTGCTACAGCGGGCCATGCCAAGCCTATAGAAATGAAACGTGAAAACCGGATACATACTAAAGGTAAAAAGCAAAGATGTTGTGATGCAGGGCACACGTAACGTAATGTTGCTCGAGCGTCTTCGTGGTAAGGTTTCGGATGTTCTATATTTGCCATATTCCTAACGTTCGCATTGAAACTCTTAAAAGAATTTGCATCTCGTGATTTTTACGTTTCTTATCGTGTCCCGGAGGATAGAGAAAATATCTCCTTCTTTAAAAAATTTCGCGATTCCGCTGTATAATTGCAAAGCTTAAGTCGAGCTTTTTCCCACAACTGCAGCCGCCAGTGGCATCCGAAGGAACTACGGCGAGAAGCTCACGTGACCTCTCTCGGCTCTAAGCTGCAGCATAACGCCCTCTAATGTCAGCAGAGAGAGGAGAGGAAGCGTCCTCCGAGAGAGCACACGGGAACCTACGTGGCACCCAGAAATACGTCACTAGGAGGAAGACCAGGTGTGACCCTGAAGACTATACTTTGTCTCATCCTACGATGGACTAAAGTCCAAAGCCACGGGCCCCAGGTCCAATCACATTCCACGCTATACTATGACACGCTTAACATTGATTAGGGGTGGACGAATAATGCTCCGAATCCAAAAGCGCCGCATCATTTTTATAGTTTCGACGCTGCAGAGAGCATATATGTCGTGGATTTCTTTGAGATGTAAAATTGTTGAGTCACTCAGTGCTCTTCGATTCGAGCCACTGTCCACCCATCCCCTGATCAGTGATCCGAGACGCGGTATCCGATACGTCAATCGAAGTGAAATACCGTACAATTTCTAAATGGCTCGTGATTGGATCTGGCGGTCCGTAGCATTTGCCTTTAGTCCATCGTAGGGTGAGACGAAGTATAGGAGTGAGTTGAGGGGCGCCAAAAATGCCAATGTTTATCTTTGTTTTTCTTTTCTTTTTTTTACGCAACAATTAGGACACGCAGGCCAAATCGGTTTTCTTTTCTTTACTTCAGAAGTGTGAGAGGGCAATTTCCACAAATTTTTGTCCGAATTCCGAAAATGTCCGGAAATTGTTGCATGCCCACTTTAACTGATAATCGTACTACATTTTGGAGGTGTTCAACTGTCGTCCGGAAGGCTCAGGTTGCCTCCGTAAGTCGCGGTGGTTGGCTCTCCGAGTGGTGTGCGGGAAAGTAGACGCACGGGCTTTTTTAGAGTGATATACCGGGTTATAAAACGTTTGTTTGTCGTATTTGTTTCTCTACTATTGTCCTCGTATTCCGTGCGCTTTTTTTAGTCAGATTGTACCGGGTTTGGCACCAAACCTACTCCTTGTTTTGGAGTGTCTGTTTGGGGGGAGGGGCGTCATTTCTAGTGGGGGGTTGGGGGCCGTAAATTATTGCCTCGCGGGCCGGCGGCCGGTGTCGGCACCTGTTTTAAAAAAAGCAATCTCCACCGAAGGTTCGACCACGATGGGGTTGGCCTAAAAAGATTCACCCGGTAGACGTAGGTAGACGGACACAATCTGCGCGCGAGTACAAGTGTACAGCCCTGTCCCGAAAAGCGCGGTGCGCGACTGGAGAACGTGTGACCAGTGGGGAAAGTAGAGCCGGCCTGATTTAGGAACCAATCTACAAAGTCACCGCAGCGGGTGTGTTTCCGCGTGCGCCGAGCCGCCCAACACACACCTTGTTCCGCATACGTGAGCCGACAGTGAGGTGGAAGACCCTGGAGCTCGCTCCACCGATCAACCGCCGCCGTCTCGACACGTGATTACGTTCGGCACGAGCGGGGTGTTGCCGGAGAGCCCGGTCACGTGGCACAGAGCGGACGCTTGTCGTTTGGTCTACCAAGTGACGTCGCTTCGACTCCACTACAACCTAACGTTGACAACGGAACGTGGCTGCAAGACCACAGTAAAGTGGCGGTATGATAAAAAGAAAAAAAAGAAAAATGGAGCGGGCACGTGTCGCAGCGTGTGCGCTGTGTATATCTTTGCTATTAGTTAATAGCGCCGACCAGGCATCTGCCAAACTAACCTCTCAATGTGAGTGTGTTTTTTTGTTTTTTTTTTGTGAGGAGATTAGGAACGAGGTCGAAACATTGGTGCACTGCGGATTCAGGTCGAGCGAACCGGTAAATGAGAACAGTTGTATTTAAACGTGTACTTGTTTCATTTACCCGCAGAAGTTTTCGCGTGGAAACATCAGGAGGGGAAACGTGTGCTGTTAGGCGTTCTACCGAGGGCACAGGGAAAAACAGAAGACCAACGACGGAACGACGGCGCACGCGCGGCGTATCGCCGCACTATGTCTTCTCTGCTCCGCAGGCCGCCTCACAGCCACGCCATCCGCGCCTCCGGGTCTCCTGCAGAAGTGACAGTCACTTCCCGCAGCGCGACCTTGCATCCAACATGGCCGCCCTGGGAGTACCATTGCGATACTCTAAAGAAGGCTGAGGAGGAGGAAGCAGACGGAACGCTGGAAAGAGGAGGACGTTTCCTTCTCTCCTTTCCAGCATTCCGTTTGCTTCCTCCTCCCCAGTCCTCCTTTCCCTCAAATACTTTTATTAAACTGTAACGGACTATAGTTCTTATGTAACTTGTACTTCTGTTTTCATTCTACGATCGCGTTTTTTCTTCATCCTTTGCATTTATTTCAGCCTTTCTCCCCTTTTTGTCTATCTGTAACACAGGCACAACGTAATGAGTTAATGGTCGTTACTAAGAGCTCCGCTACGACGCCGTGGGACATCATCATTCCGCGTGCCTTCACCATTTTGCGTCCAAGCCATAAGCACTTGCAGACGAAAGCGGAAAGCGAGGAGAACGGAAGTGGAACGACAGAATAGAAAATACGTCCGAGACAATAACAAAGAAATGAAGAAAATGGTGCCTTACCCATATTCGTTTAGGAACTAATGTACAAAAAAGAAAAATAAAGAAATAAAGTTCCCCTCTTTAAGCAGGAGCAAAAAAAAAGACAACAAAATAAAAAAACGTAAATGTAAAAAAACACGAAAAACGTTATGTAAGGAGGAAAACAAATAGAACAAAAAGAGTTTAAAAAAAATAAAAAGTCCGGAGCGAAACGATCTTTTAACGACAGAAACGCAGCGAGTCATCATCATTTCCAATCTGCAGGGAGCAGCTTCGCACCTGCTGCATTGAGCGCATTTTTCCGCGTTAACGCGATGAGCCAAAATTTGTCTTGCAGGAATAAAACCCGATTCCCGGAAACTCTGTCCCCACACTTTCCCTCTTTCTCCACTTCCCCTCTTCCCTTTTTTTGTTGTTGTCGTTTTCCACTTTTTTTTGTGATTTCGGGGGTTTATTTTTAGGACGGCCACCTTGAAAACGAAGGTCGAATCGTTATTTCCATAAAAGGGGCCGATAAATGCAACTTTTGTATTTCTTCACAGAAAAAAGGTAAGCGAAAGGGCGTGTACTGGCAGCCCTTCCTTGAGCTATCCTCCCTTCTCTTCCAAAAAGAGTGAACGTATGCAGTGCACCCCCCGCAAAAAGCACAACTCAGCCAAGACGAACCAGCAATCCGAACTTTGTCCTTATAAGGGTATACCCACATGACAAGTAAAAGCCGATGGCGTCCGTCTGCGTACAAAACAGGCTCCGATTGGCTGGCGCGCGGCATCGTTTCAAGGAAAGAGGCTCCCATTGGCTGGCGCGTGTCATAGTTTTAAGGAACGCCACCCCATGGCGCTGCGGGCCCCGCGCCGACAGCGCGCCGCTAAAAGGAACACGGTGGTGAGCGCTCGGCCGCTTCTGCTCTTCTTGACGCCAACGAACATGGCGGCGCCTCAAGCATCTCCATTGTCGGGAGCCGCAACCTCGGCAGTATCGAGACCTGCCCGTCCACGAAAGTACACCGCAGACGAACTAAGGGAGCGAAATAACGCAGCACAGCGAGCGAGGAGGCAGGCTGCGAAATGTACCATCGTTGTCAAGTCTCCGAATACACGGCGGGCGGAACGAGCAGCGACACAACGGGCTAGGAGACAGAGCAAAGGCTTTCGAAAGCGTGAGGCGCAAGCGGATCGGGATTCAAAGCGTCTCGGGCGACAAGAGGACGAGGCCCTTCGACAACGAGAGGCGGAAGCAATACGTTGCAGGTGGCACGCTTTCGCATTCGCAACTCATAAGAAGTGCTTAGGTGTCCTCGGACTTTTTTTGTCTCTTTTGGACTTCGTTACGGGGTCCGCGTTAGCGTTACCCAAACTGTGCGACGTTTCCCTCGGGTCATGCTAACCCATTCCCTAAGGACCCACCGATTGATTTTTTTTTTTTTGCTGTCATTATAAAACGACTACGATTAAAACTAAACCACAGTCCCGACGGCTTAAAAAATGCAGGCCTTGGCGATTCTTTATAATCTTACGATCGCTCCGCATCCAAAGAGGGATTATAGCATTAGTCTATACGAGCGCCGAAAGACTAATCACGAGGTAAGAAGCCTGAACATATAACAAGCCATGAGTGCGGTCCTTAAGGCGTCAGTATCACTAACGTTTTAGACTATATAGACTCAGACAATATACTGACATGTGTCACCGCCGACCATGAGCATACAGACATCCTCTTGCCCATGCCGTACCACCGCAGCCAAGATAGACCTATTACTAAACTACCCGAGTATCAAAGAGAATGCTGGGAATGTACAGATCTACGCGCCGCACGCGCTCACCTTCCCCGTATTAAAGATTTCAAGTAAAAAATGAAATAACCAAATACGCCGCACGCACGAGCTTGCAAGATGTCATTAGGTCCTTGGCTTTCGCTTTAGAAATGCTAGGGCTGCCGACGCTATTGCACGTGCGGCGGGTATAGAGCTACATTCACAGAATTCTCCTTGTTGCTCGGGTTGTTTAGCAATAGGTCTATCAGACACAGCTAAGTCCCACTCTGCAGTAAAGTGCATACAGCGCATCTTTTGCTAAATAACACGAAGGAGCACACTGCGTGTGTAGTTACGGACGCTGCACATGCTGGCGCCTGCAACAATAACTTTACTAAAGCAAACATCTGAAGCAGATGATTCTTTGCGCGCGCTTTCATCAACGTCCCATTTTACTAATTTACTTCGGCTTCTGGAGATGTGCAGTGCTTTACCCCATCGTGGGCGAACGCAATCCTGTTTGTAAGCAGCGCGTTAGTTCATAGCTTGGTCAAATATGCATTGGGACATCCGCGAATGCGCTAATCTGAGAATATTGGACAGAACAGCCTAACAAACAACATCGGTACAGCTGTCAGGTAGATCATATTCTGATGACTGTTTTTAATGCGCTTCCATGATATGACGCATACAACCGTACACGGCGGCGCCAGCATCGCGTCATATCGCGGCTCTGATTTCGCCATAACGACTCTCTCCGGTCGCACGCATAACACATAAAATCAAGATGACGCGCATGGCTCCGGGGAAAAAAAACACACACACACACTTCACATCCGTCCTTTTGTTTTATGCTTCGTTCGAGTATTCAATTTCTTTTGTTTATTTCATATTATTTCGTTTCTTCGTCCACTATGACTGCAAAACTCACTTCGTGTATCTTTTTCTTTTTGTTCTTTGTGCGGGTTTGTTTTGGCGCGTGGTTGGCGCGGATGACGCATTCGCGGCGTCCTGTCGTCGTCGTCGTCGAGTCCATGAAAAATGAGACGCCGTCGCGCCGTCATTTCTTCTCATTTGTCGCGGACGCGACGTCAACATATTCCGTTTTCATTATTTCATCGCGAGCGCATCGTCAATGTCGGTCTGCATCGTGTGCCCGTACCTCGTCTTGCGGGAGTCTCAGTTACGCCAGATTTTTTGTTTCGTTTCCCCATGTATACTTCGTTTCGCCTTAATTCCAGACGCAGCTGGACGCTACGACCTGACGGGACCAATCAGCGTCGAAAGCGCGCCATCATGGCGTTTGTCATGTTTCTGTACGTGTCATATCATGGCTGAACCAATCATAAACAGCAACAAAAAGCCTAGTGACTTGCGATCTTGAGGCTGCGTGATTGGTCCGATTACCTTTTAGCTTCGGCTGAGTTTGGACTTAAAGGAGCCACGAGACGATTTTTCTGCTTTCGCTAAATACTACGTAAGCAGTGCGACACAAGAGCAGAGAGAAGAAACCTATATCACGGGCGCGCTTTGCTCGCTTGTTTCGATTTGAATCCGGGTACAAGGGTGACTTTATCGCCCCGTAGCACCCATTATCAATTTTATAGTCAAAATTCCACGTCACAGCTAGACCATTATGAGGTCGAGCGTGAATTATCTAACTACACGTCACAGGTCAAACGTGAATTCTCTAACTACATTATTCTTTAAGACATGATAGTTTAAGAAAGCTAATTAGGTCTTTCTAGCCGATTATCTCGCTAACTATTCCAGTTTGCCTTTTCTCTAGCGGTCCCTACGGCCACCAACTTAGGCTCAGGGTTAAAAGACCAATATAAGAAGTTCTTTATTTTTTTTATAATTCAGGACCTACTCAGAAACTACCCCATTCAGAATCTTTAAGTATACTATCACATTTACCGAGTAGCCAGTTTAGTTGCAGTCTCATTTCGTGAAGAAGAAACAATATCGTTGAAAACGCTCTCATAATGTGCCGCTGGATGAAACTGAGAATCTCATCTGAATCCCAACTACGCGTTTAACCGCTTTCTTTTGCGAGAAAAGTTTTCGCACTGTCAACTATGTCACCAAAGCTCTCACAAATCCACAAAAAACTGCAAAAAAAAAAAAACGCGAATAACATGAAAGGAATTACGAACAGCCAATTACTTATGTTCAGAGCCGCTAGAAAACGTTGCCTCGACACAAAAACACTTTAGCGCCCGTGTGAATAGGTAATAGGCTCCCGAAGTACGAACAGAGCGAAGCGACCATTGAAAAATACCTTTGTATTCTTGAAACTGCGATCTTATTAAACAGGGCAAAAATAAAAGACGTGTAACATTGGACATGTGGAATAGGCGGGAAGCAACAAGTAGGTGTGGAAAGGAGAATAGAAGAAAATATATCTTGCGCGGTCGGTCCTTGTATAAACGCAATTTTGGCTAGGAAGGTCTTTAACACAATACTCTTTATTGGAATTGTGTAATTTATCATCGGAATTGCATACTAGCAATTGTGTAATGAGGAGGGAAAACTAGGAATCATATTTCTTTTTTAAAAATGTATTCTAACAGGCTTTAAAACTAATTATTTTTGTATCAAACTAAAATAAATCAGATTTATTTGTTTTAAATCAAATTGATTTGAATAAGATTTGCACGCTTTAAATCACTACATCTAAGTATAATTTATTTTTGTTAATGCATCTTCAAACATGGCAGATTGATTCTTCAATCTCCTCGATCACTGAAGACAGTGAATGAGAAAGACTGCAAAATTATTTATATTGTAAAGTGCACTGAGGAATACTTTCTTTAACTGACGAACAAGTGGAGGGCAGAAAGGAAGTACGGCGGTTCGAATCGCGCAGAAAACCACCACTTTTTCTCGTGTTGAGCCTGACATCTTTTTGCTAGATGATCATTTATTTCAATACAAAACAAACGCACATGAAAAGCGTCGAACAATGAAAGAAGAAAAACCATTTGGTAAAATATTTTGGGCACTGACATTTTCCTTTTTACGGGAAGGGTTTGATTTAAATCATAATCTAGTAATCACTTAAACCAATGTTTTGTTGCAATCAGTAAAACCGATGTGATTTAAGTAATTAATGAAATCATGATTTAAACCACGATTTAAGTCACTGTGATTTTATTCTTTACTCCGATTTTAAAGCTTATGTAAACATTGTTTTCGTGCTTAAATAAACGTTCGGGTTCACGATATCGGAGTGTAATATTGATATTATAAAAACCGGATGAAAGAAAAAAAAAGGAAATGACTTCTGACTTGATTTTTTTTAATATTTTCTTGAGAGAAGTCTTTAATTTAATAAGATATATCAGTGAGTCTATGTGTGTGTTTTTTTTTAATCTCGAATTGTGAAGAAGTTTTGTCGCGACCCTGCGGTCGAACTGCATACGCTTATGTATTGATTTATATTGGCCTGTTTGTGATATCTATAACTATGTATATGTTGATCAATTAAAAAAAAAAAAGAGTGTGTTTTTTTTTTTCAGCGGGTTCTTTACAAAACCTTTTGAGTAACATTGGCAGTTGACATGTTTTGAGGATCGCTTCCAGCGTGAAACGCTTGATTGCAACCGAGTTCGCGACGAGCGCTGACGATTCCTGCTCAGAGCGCGTGCACAACATGGCGCCGGCATAGGATACTTGGCGTAGCTGCAGCTGCTTGATGGAACGCCTCTTCCCAAAGAACCCAGGAGATTCGACCGTTCCACGGTCGGCCGTCTCTTCAGGTTGAGGCCAAACGGGACCTATTGGGGAGGAGATCGAGGAGCGGCGCTCCCTAGCTGCCACCTCGGGACTAACTTTGTGTGGCAAACAAAGCCTTCGACCGCAGTCATTAGTGCATTCGCTGCCATATATAGACGACGGCGCAAAGCTCGTGAAAGATATGTAACACTATTCTTTTCTCCTAAACATATCTAGATAACAGTAATACCTATTCCCCTCTTGCGTTCAATGTCATCGAAGTCTTCTTGGAAGGCAAACACAAGTGCATGCGTGGTAGTGGCTGATTCAGAGGGGGATGCCGGACGTCCTGACCTTCCTCTTGCATTGTGCATGTTTAAAAATTTAAGATGGGGAAACGGGGAACGGGGGGGGGGGGGGAGAGAGGTTCTCAAACGAATATGTTAACCCCCCCCCCCCGGAAATGCCTGCGTGCCGGGCCAGCCACGTCGCGCTGGATCATGCGTGACCGGCGCGGCGTCCGTGTTTTTGGGGATGATTCACAAAACACGCATATCACTTTTCAGTTACCCTGTTTCTTGCGACAATTACTACAGTCATGGACGACATCGGCGAAAGCAAGCGGTACCTCGGTAAAGGAGAGGACGTGCTCAACTGCGATCAATGTCAAGGGTGCAGCGTCGCACCAGAGCCGCATCGTCGCGTACGTGCTGCCGTCCTCCGCACTGCATATACCCGGCTCACAACCACGCTTCGAGCACTGCGGTACGCAGCCAGTGCGCACCATATCCCTGCAAACAAATATGCGTCGAGCGCGGAATTGCGATGCGGCGTATACGCTTGGCGAGTGCTGGCATCGGAGTTGTTTTCCACACAGCGATTGTTTGTGGTGACGATGATGATAATGAAACTGCGCCCCCTATATTTCGATCTCCTCGCCACTAGGCTTCATGTTGCCTTTACTTGAAGGGCAATGAATCGCGCGGAGAAAGCAACTTTTATGCCCACTGGCAGACTCAGACTCATGCAATGCGTTGCCTTTGTTGCCATTATAAACATTGGAGCACTTCTTTAAGGAAGTGATTTCGAGTTTTAATTTGTCTGATTTGAAGTTGATTTTGTGAGTCCTGCACTAACGCTTCGGCGCTGCGGATGCTTCTTTTTAATAAGTTCACACGTAAATAGGCGACTGGGTGCATTTACCTCTGCGCCGTACGAGTGGTTTGAGTACCTTTCCGTCGCCTGCTGTGTCAGCTTGAGAATAGCAGCACGGCCCATTTAAAATTATAGATAAAAAAAAGACTCACGTTCGCACTATTCCTTGTGGCAACCAACGTCAACAGAACGCTAGAATTGGAATTACCTTTGTTATATTTTTTGTCATACAGAGGGTCCAGCAATTCACATCGACGTTTGTTGGTGGGTATATTAGAAGGGGCCCGAAATATGCCAATAATTGTATATAAAAAAGGCGCAGCATAATATAACAAAATATAACATGACCGTCTGTCATTATTTCACAACCTCTATCACCAAGCATCGCTTCACGACGATTGTTTTTCAAAACCTCCCATTATCTTTCAACGTTGCGATTATTCATTCAAAGTAACCCCCATCAGAAGAAGTAAGTGCAGGCCTCAAAAGACTTAAGTTTGAAGGTTGGTAAGCAGGCTGGATGTAAACAGTCAATACAAGGATATGATGGTCATTGTTACCAGTGGCCATCACCGACTTGTTACGCCTGATTCACTTGATCCGATTCTGCTCGAGATTTTCAGTATTGACGTTGACCATCTCAGCTACGGTTCACGCTTTTGCAGCCCGAGCGATGTCACGACCGAAAATTGCCAGCGAAATCTCATCATGCGAATAAGGCTTTAGCGTACATTCTGCGGCTTCCACGCGGAATGAATCGCCGCATGTCACATTATCCACGCGAAGTTTTGCGGTTTAACGAGCCTTGTTAATTTCGCTGAGGCCGCTCAAGTAGTCAGACATTGCCAGGAAGACGTAGAATCAACAATTCGAACGCGAAAAAGTGCAGAGGGACTCACACCGACGCCGATAACATCGCATTTCAATGGTTGGTTTATGGGCGAGGGCGAGCTTTTTGCCCAGACCCCCATCGCGCATGCGCGGTGCCGGTGGCGTCCACTAGGGGCGCTTCGGTTTGTTTGTAAACATGAGTTGGTGTATAACTGCGCACGAGTTCTTGGAAGTTAGGCATATCTCTTTCAGTTGCAACGTGAGCCGGTAGGTTGTTCCAGTCGATTATAGTTCGTGGTATGAATGATCGTGCATGACTAGGTGAGTACCGCAAGTACCGGGCCCACGTTTGGTCTACGGGCCAGTGTCGTCTAAAAGAGCAGACGACAAGCAGAAACGTTTGAAAGAGCAGACGACAGTTCGAACGATCAGGCGGTGTTTGAACTTGAAGACGCACTGAACCTAGTCCGTAGCTGGTCCGTACACCTTGACGGTTTTCCGGCGTTCATGTTAGAACAAAACAAATAAATCTGATGACCACAAGTATCCGTGAATTCAACCCAAAGTGCAAGTATCCGTGAATTCAACCCAAAGTGCTTCCCGCCCAAGCAAACGTGGTCCGACGGCGTCTGGTTTTCCCTTTTAACGGGACATATCCACGTTCTCGGACGAACCGAGCACATGAAAACATACCTTCAAACCTTTCTCGACCCTTTTCGTACTTCCCCAGTAGCGGCGTTTTGAAGAGAAGGCGGATTTTTGTCTGGTTCCTTTCAAAACAACGCAGGAATACACGTCTCACATGAGGCCTTCCGCCCACAGCCCCACACCGGAAGTGCGCCCGACGCGCCACCACCGCGCCGTGACGTAACAGAGATGAGTTCGTGTATAGTAATACCTAGAATTCTTTTTTATTCCTTATTAGAGCGCAGCTCTTAGGTGCCCGTTTCCGGCATGAACGGCGTCGCTCGCTTGCCGTCGCCGTCGGCGTAACGGCGCGGTGCAATATGGGATATGTCCCATGATGCACCGCGCGGAACCCTCGGGACGTCACGTCTGACGTCACGAGGGTCCCGCGTGGTGCATTATAGGACATTTCCCATGATGCACCGCGCGGGGAGGAGGAGGAGGAGGAGGACGCGGGGGAGGGGGAGGAGGACGATCGGGAGGGTAGGAGGAGGGGAGGAGGATGGGGAGGGTAGGGGAGAAGGAGGTAGGGGAGAGGAGGGAGGGGAAAAGTAGGAAGGGGGAGGAGGATGAGAGGAGGGGAAGAGGTTGAAGGATGAGGGGAGCAGGAGGTAAGGAGGAGAAGGGGAGGGGGATAAAGAGGAGGGAAGGAAGACTAGCAGGGAGGGTGAGGAGGTGAGGAGAAGGGAGGTGGGGTATACCCTCCCCTCAGCACCCTTGTCTCCTCCTCCTCAAGAGCTGCGCTTTAATTCGGCGTTAAGCGGTGTTGTAAACGTCTTTCATCCCCCCCCTTTTTGTGTAATAGCCTCCTACAGAGGGCCTGTAGGGGTATTTTGAATAAATTGAATAAATAATTAAACAAAACATTTTTTTTCTTTAAATTTCTTTCTCAATTCCTTATTATCCCAAAGTAAACACGAACGCTGCTCCTGGACTACAGTAGTACTTGTTTGGCAACCTGACCAGTCTTCAGCCCTCTTCAGCAGTTTTTTTTTTACAGTTTTTAGTAGCCTGAAGCAGTATCATACCGTTTTGAGCCGTCTCTATACTCCCTTCACCCTGACGCTGAAAAAGTCCGCGTTCAGAGCGAACTCGCTGGATTCCGCAGTGCTTTGATTGCGCGTGTCTCTGCGTTCAGACTTGTGTTAGCAAGGGCAGAAAAACTCGAGCTGAAGGCGGAGCTTCTTGTCTCAGTTTAAAGGTGAACGGAGTCTAGCAGTGCTCAGAAACCGCAAGTGATACTGGAGTCTTCAGCGATCTTCAGCAGAATTTCACGCACTTCAGTAATCTTCAGGAGTTTTCAGCAACACTTCAGCAGTCTTCAACAAGAGCATAGTGCAGGGAGGCAACAGTTTATGGCGCATCAGCCCCCTTCCACCGGAATGTAGGCGAACCTACCAGGGGTGATCTAAAAGTCCCGAGACTGATTTTGTAGCGTAAAAAAGGGCAGCACAGTCGAAGGAAGGGACCTTCGTGTCTCGTTATACCAAAGGGTGTCGCTCTGTGAACATTTGGAGCTGCGCTACACGAGTTTTTGTGACCATGTGGGCGGGCACAATGGCCATTTCACTACCAATTGCAAACCCGGGCGAGAGCGAACATCAATTCAGCGTCAAACTCGGCAAATTTAAAACAGAGACCTTTGAAATGATTCAGCGGGCTTGCATCAAAAAGCAGTCAATTTTGCGAAGTGTTTTAAGTGGCACTCGCGCTTCAGCAACGAATGAGCATCGTTGGAAAACCGACCTCTCCTCGACTTCAGTGACGTTCCGCCATTCTTGAGGCACGTATGCCACTGACTCAAAACACCTCGCACACCTCACTGCTTTTTTGACATGAGCCGTCTCGAATTCAATCCTTTCGGAGGTCTCTGTCTTAGATTTGCCAAGTTCGACGTAAAACTGATGTTCGCTCTCGCTTTGGTTTTTGCAGTGCATGGCGAGATCGTCATTATGCTCGCGAATGTCGTCAAACAAACTCGCGTAGCGCAGCTCCAAATGCCCACAAAGCCACGCCCTTTGGTATAACGACGCAGGAAGGCCCCTCCCCTCAACGGCTGCGAGCGCATCACTGTGCTGCCCGCTCTTTTTATACTACAAGATCAGTCTCGGAACTTTGAGATCACACCTCGTATATACCCAGACTTCAACGGCACTCGTCTCAAGGAATCAGATAATATTTAATCATATATTTTTAAAGTAACTTTGTAATTATTTGAATAAATTTATGTGTGTCGTAATCACGAGAGTAATTTGATTTCTTTCGGAAGTCAGAAAGTTAATTGTAGCCGTAACTATTTTTTTCTCTAATTCCTATGGGCGTCCTATGTACAAGTTTGCTTCCAAGGAATCCAACCAAGTGTCCGACTGGAGGCTTATCAAAACTGGTGGATTAAGAAGATGAGTAGTTTATAATTCGGTGATTCTAATCCAATACTGGACAGCTCGAAGGACGCCTTTTTGAAACTGGCAGAAAAATCTGTCGTTTTGAAATTCGAACGTGATCGTAAGAACAGGGGTTCCTTTTTCAAGTCACGGTCAATTACTTTTCCTTTAAAGTAATCAAGTAATCCAATTAAATACTTTTTTTAACCAAGACTAATTGTAATTGGAATCAAATACTGTTTTCGAGAAACGTGTACAAAATTGTAATATACCCGATGCCTGGCGCCAACCCCTCCCATCAACCATTTGGTCTCAAGGCGTCTTCATCAGACTTGACAGTATTCAGCAGCCTTAAAGGAAAGCTGGAACACTTCTTAAAAATAAAAATGACATAGAGGTTGGTTCTAGCATGGTTTTTTCCCATGAATATGAATATCGCGTTCGTTTGCCCCGAAGATGTAACTAAGCGCGAGAAAACACTAAAAATCTCCGACCAGTTGTGTCACGTCTTTAGAGAATCCTTCGGCCGCCACTCGCGTGTCACTCGGGGGCCGCGCGTGCAGTCGCAAGCTTTCCAGGTATGTTCCCCCGCACTGGCATCAGTCGTGACGTCTCTTTCTGACCTTTTTTTAAAAATAGCAAGATTGCGCGTGCATAGCTTTGATAGGCGCTGAAGATGCGCGAGAGCGGAGATTCCGAAAACATCTTTTGTGACGTCACGCTGCGGGAAAAAGGGCCTTTTACGGTACTTTGAAAATGATTTTTCTGCAGCCTCCATACAGCAAATTAATATATATATATATACATATATAATTTCGATATTCGATATCCTAGAAGTCAAATGAAGACGATTTAAGTGTTTCAGTAGCCTGAAGCAGTCTCGAGCAGTCACCAACCGTTTTCACCAGTCTTCACCACACTCCACCTACCTCACACAGGCTTCATCAGCCCTCAGCGGTCTTCACCAGTCTCCGCCTATCTCCCGCAGTTTTCATCAACCCTCAGTTGTTCTAAGCAGATTAAGTAACCTCAATCTGTCTTGTTCCGGTATACCAAAAAGGTGCTTTTGGTTGTGTCTCCCCGGGCTGGCGTTCTTCTATTTGCTAACGTACTAGGCCTAGGCCAATACCGATTCCCTAAACAGGTGCGCGATCAGGTCAGAACCCACGCCTCCCACTCGAATCCGTCGTCCCGCACACAAAGACACCGAACAGCACAATACGAATGCAGCACAGGGCGGTCAATTTACGAATACTTTTTTTTTTTTCACCTTGCGGACGCCTGTCCGCCACCGCGGGTAAATCACGCGCGTGCGCACTAGTGCCGGTTCTGGCCTGCATACATACAGCTGAAAGAAAAGAATAACAAGGAAAGCAGCGCCATCGTGGAGCATAACTTAAAATGGAAGCAGCAGAAGGAAGCCAAGGAGGAAAACAGGAAGGACTCGGGAAGCGTACTCGCATAAATTCCAGCTCCAGTCGTTCGAAATCTCTTCCCATATCGACGCCCGGCTGAAAGGAGAACCCGCTTACAGCGAACCCGCTTACAGCAAGAACACTGCTCCTTGCACAAAACTAAAAAAAAAGAACTGAAAAAAAAAAAGAAATGAAGGAGCGCGGTAGAAGGATGCAAGCTATAGCACGTTCGCAGTTTCAGTTTGTCGGGTCGCATACACAAAGACACACAGAGAAAAGGTTTAGTTGGTTTTACTTTCCCCCTCCTTCGCCTTCCTCTTATTCTTGTGCACTTCCGCCAATTCTTCTTCATTTCAAGCGTGTGTGTGTTTTCTTTTTGTTCGCAGTGCGGCGTTGTAAACTTGGAAGCATTTTTTTTTACTTTTTTTGGTTTTGTTTTTGTACGTGGCGGGTGAGTTGAAAAACGTAGGAGGGCCTGAGTTCGATTTGTTCTGGAGATCCTCTCTTCCCCGGGACCCTGTAAATGTTTTCTTGCGAGGAGAAAGAAGCATGAATGTGTAGGTTGCTGTGTGCCTGCAAGCAGCCTGCATGAATGTCTTTCAGACGCGAGAGAAAAGGGAGTTCGCATTTCTTTCTTTTAATGTATTGCTGCTATTCATACATATTCTCTAGAGGTGGTTCTTGTTAGTATATTGTTCTCTGTTGACTCTTCAGCATCTAATTCAACGTCTGGTTGTTTTCTTTCGTGTGTGTGCGTGTAACCCTCATTATTTTACATTTTTTTATTATTACAGAAGCTAGAGACTACCACTCCAATGGAAATAGGCAAAACAAAGAAAAAAAGAGCAAGAATAACAAAACTTGCCTCGTTCATATGGCAGCATTCCCTTCTGGTGGGCGGAAATAGGGTTTGGAGTGGTAGTTGAACACGAACTTGAATAATAAATACTTTCCCGGAATAACATAAACACTTCGCATAAACACAAAAACAAAGAATGTAATCCCAAAAGAATTCGGAAAAACAGGAAAAAAGGCAGACGTATAAAGAAAACAAGATTTTACACGATTTGCTTCCCCGTGTACCGCGTAGTTGTGAATCAAAACGTACATTGGAATATGAACATGGTGAGTCAAACGGATCGATAGCTGTTTGAAGGGACGACCTCAATCGGGTTTTTGGACGTACTCAGCTAAGATTTGCACAGAGTCGGCGGAAGAACGTACAATAAGGTTAAGAAAAATCAATCGATTTAGCTTACATACGTAAAAAGTTCGAAATAAAAAACTTGAAAACCCTACCTATGGCGGCCGTGCGCTAACCAAAGGCGTCTGATAGGCGCAACAACCGATAGATGTCAGCAGCGCTCTCCGCGTCGACAGCTTGTGGTCGGCAGTGAAGGCGCCGAGTACGGAATTCTTCAGAGCCAGCTTCGGCGATGACACCAGTGTTTTCGGTGACCTGTTTTTGGCCCCTTGATGAGGCGTCTGAACCAGCGTGAAATCGTAGGGGAGCCTGGAAGACACCGCCAAAACTCTGCCCGAAAACGTCGGCGGACTCTTTTCGTCCTCTCGTCGGCACCAGACAGCAAACCGTCACTCGCTCATTGATAGCTAAGCGCACCATGAAGATGACTTGCACCCCAAAACAACACGGATGAAAGTTTCAGACACGAGACGCGGTAAGCACCAGGGCCCGTTTACTCGCAGCATGGTTATCTTTAACCGCTGCAGAAAGTTAACCGCATTTCTCTACGAGGGGTAATATTAGGTCACGTGACTGGCAAAGTAGGAATGCGGGGAAACAAGTCGGTGCCCCTTCCCAGCGAGCTCCGCTCGCTTTGGAACTAATATCTCGTAGTCGTTACATTATCGGGCATGTTTGTTAGCAATGAATGGTGCACGAGGCTTTCACGTTGCCTTACCTCCCTTTAATCGCAAAGTACGAGCAATGATCTCGACCTGTCTTTTAGATCGGCTTTCGATTCTGGCCATTCCTCAGCCTAAAGAGACGCGGTAATTGTCGACATGGCAAAGTCTTTGGAATCCTGTTGGATTGTCTTGACTGGATCGGCAGGGCATTGAGGGCACGCCTACCGAGTTTCGCTGGAGCCGATGTACGCGCTTTTAAGCTCATGAACTACACTCTTAGGAAAAAGGGTATCTATAGTCCTCCCTAAGGGGAGGAACGGTCTTGTAACCTATTTTCCTCTAGAAAGGGAGAAACGTTCGTCCCTGAAGCAGGGCAGCAAAGTTCCTCCGTCGCCTGCGTCTCATTATCGCGTACAACAGCTAACCTGGGGTTTTTAACGTGCATCACGCAGTAGCGATTACACGAACGCGTGCCGGTACGAAACTCATCCAGATCGAAACGGACAGGGGGTGGGGATCGAACCCAGGAGGTTCTGCAATGCAAGCTTTCGCCCCACGCTCCAAACTGAGACGCGTTTGTATTGCAAATATCACTTCTGCTTCGTAAGACTTTGCGAGAATTTTTTTTTAATTTTCTTTTTCAATGCTTAAACATGGATATGTCCTTTGTTAGAACGAGCATGCGAAGAAATAGAGCAGTGAAGGCAGAGGCAAGCTGGTAAACTCTAAAAATTCTGGAAATTCAAACATAATCAAAACAAAGTTAAAAAAAATGGTTTTAAACTAGCGATTTTTGGTGTTTGTGCAGGCACACAGCTGTTCGCCTGCACAGCTGTGTGCCAGGGATGTTTAACCCGTATTTATGTTTTCGTGAGCTTGAACACGAAACATAAATAGGGAAAATGACGATCGTACACGTGCACAGATTTTGGACACGCAGACTCGTAGAGAGCGAGCCGAATATTCGCTATAAAACGCAATTCTAAACTGAATATAAAAATAAATATAGAAGCAAGTGAATAACCGGGGCAAGGGTCATCGAGCTTTCGTTGAAATGAAATGTTCTGATTTATAAACCAGACGTAGACAACTCCCGGCAGATTTGGCGATGTTGTACGAATAAATAATTAAATAAAGAAATACTGTCGCTCCATAAAAGAGACAAAACGCTTACTTAGTGCTTTTCTGATTTTTGGTCCCCACTTTCCTATTCTATTTTTAATTCATAACTTTCTCTCCCCACGCACCCTTTTCCGATTTTCTTTCTGGGTCTCTCCACCTCTAATTCGGCTTTTGTTCGGGGCCAACGTTACGCCCAACGCCGATCTCCGCAAACGCTTCGAGAAGAGAACAAAGTAAGCGGGGCAGATACGAGCACGCCGAGCTGAGTTATGTGCAACGTCGCGAAAGTGTGTTGAACCTCGTAAAAAAGGACTACCCCCTCGCCCCCCACCTTTTTTTTTCCTGCAAAAAACAATAGAAATAAATCCACAGGGATAAAGTATCTTTGCATTTGGTATTTTCGTCGGTTAAGAGCTTATCGATGTAGGTATATGCGCGTGTATATAGACATTTATATCACACGGGTGAAAAATGCTGAGTCACTGAGCTGTGAACGCATGCGCAGCGTCTGATATGCTGCACAGCAGAGCAACAGCGCATGCTAAAAAGGTGTTTCACAGCCCAGCAGACAAAGATGGCAGCGCGCAGAAGGCGATTTTTGCGAAAGGTCTATATATATGCGTGTGTATGCGTGATGATTATGCGTGACCCTATAGATGTATATAGTGCATTCGTGATCGGGTAGTAAGCCGTGTGATTGCGGGTTCCACTCACCTTTACGTATGTATACAGGTCTGTATGCGCAAGATTTCTGTAGCCTGTTTTAGACTCAGATATCGTGCCAACGTACATTTGCAGATAGGTTTTGTGGGAATGCACGCAGCACGAGTTTTTATATGCAGAGGGCAATTTATATGCAGAGGGTCGCAATCAGCCTCATTGGCTGATTGCGACCCCCTATCTGAGCGTCGTCTGCTCCTTTCCAACGTCGTCTGCTCGCAACGTCCATAGAGTTATTATAATGTACGCTAGAGGTTCAACTGGCGCTAGTGTGCTGACGCAAATTGAAGCAGACAGCAACCAGTCCAAAATTGACTTCCGGTAATGCATTTCTATGGGAAAAAGTGAGTGCATTTTCTCCCTGCGCTCGATCATAAAAGCAAATATCCAGAATAATTCGTACGTACTAGGTAGCTTGGAACATTTCTCAGTCAGGCCGACGAAATAATTGGTCAGTTACGGCGTTTTTCTTTCAAATTCACCGCATTAAAAATGGTGCTAAAACGGCTTCTTACGTGTATTTTTGTGCACTGTCGGACACTGTTAGCGCGAACACGACGTCGGCGCTTTTCAGAATGAGGGATATGTGCCAAACGAACGAAGGACATCTGGAAATTAAGGAAGGCGGCAAGAACTACGCAGTAACACTGTATCAGTAACTACCCGTGCATGTATACAATCAAAATAAATTGAAGGCCACGTAATCCATCCGATTTTATATAAGAAAGTACCGCGCTTTATTCTTTCTGCTCTGAGCGAAGCTGCTTGTTCTACGCTCAAAATATCACCCGCACGCTCGAAATCTTTGAGAACAAGTGCCCGATAAAAGCTGCCCGGCAGAGGAAACAATACGAAGAGATACCTTTCATAGCCCACGGACTTTATTCTCTACGTTTTGAATGTGTTTATCCGCTCATGCACGACGGAGTCATTTTCATATAGTGACAGGACTGGCATATTATCAATATATAAGCGTCACCGGAATGCTGGCGAGCCTTGAACACACTCTATATTCCTTTCGATTGTAATTTTACTTCGAATCGTCGCTTGTTTTTACACACCTGCTGCGGAACACACGTTTGGGACTGAAATGTAGCGAAGTTAAACATCGTTCACTGATGAATAAAAATGCGCTAACTAAAGCAATTACACTTTCACAGTGTTAATCAAGGTACATACTATTCGGTACAACCCAAATAACCAAAGTGTTCCGTGTTATTTTTCGGCGAAGAGGCAAAATGCACGCGCGTCTTCCCATAGGAATGCACAGGAGCACCGCAAAAGTAGACTGGTTGCTGTCTGCTTCAATTTGCGTCACGGAAGTCGCATAGACACTAGCGCCAGTTGAACCTCTAGCGTACATTATAATAACTCTATGGCAACGTCGTCTGCGTCTGTCTTACCTTTCCTGCGACTTTCCGAAGTGCAGAGGCCAGATTCACGAAACGATCTTACGCCAGAAATATGCGTAAGAGAAAACTTATAAACAAATTCGTATTCACGAAACGCAATTTTCGTAAGTTTTGCGCAGGTTACGACGAAATCCTACGACAGCTCCGAAGCTATACGCACTTCTTACGATCAAATCAGCATGGCCGACAGCGTCGCGGTTGCGACGACCAACGGACGTTTATTTTTCTACGTGCGCTTCTCACGCGTCCCGACTTCAAGCAGCAAGAAAAAGTAAAAAGTACTTGAACCAGACCACGACGAACAAGAACGCTGGATCCACAAACACCCGTGAAAAGCTCCAACGGCCACGATTCCACCGACACCGACCAAGCGTACTCGGCAGATAGGCCTAGCAGCCACTCCGACTCGCCGACCGTCTGCCCACGACCGGCTGGCGTACTATGCCCGCGCGACCCTTGTGAATATGCCCGCGAGACCCTTGTGAAGCCTTCCCGTATTATACTGTGATCACTGACCTCAATTTTAGATTAAGAGGTCAATCTCTTCCTCTTGTCATTTCCTTGTTTTCCGAGGCAACGGTGACTCTCGCCTGTGAAAAAGCCGTGAATCTCCGACAGACGCAGGAAAGGTAAAGCAGCCATCGCTTTCACTAGCATACGTAAAGCAGACGACGTTAACTGCGCCAACCCGCCGACGCCGTTAAAGAATGAGGAGTCTTGCCGCACACGAAATGAGGGAAAAAGTATTTGGGAGGGAACTTGCGGACACTAGCATGCTCACTCTCGGTCCTTAGCAAACAAACCTCGGCGTCTCGGGACACCTCACCAGTGAGTACTTTGACTTCCCTCCTTGATGCGCGTCTGCTAGTTGTTTGACAAAAACAACGTACCGCTCGAGTTATTTCGTCTGCCCTCTCTGAAAGGCGAAGTCGAGCTCGCTCGTAAAGACCTGCACTTCCGAAAGTCGCAGGAAAGGTAGGACAGACGCAGACGACGTTGCGAGCAGACGACGCTGAAAAGGAGCAGACGACGCTCAGATAGGGGGTCGCGATCAGCCAATCAGGGCTCGGTGTTCTGACGTCACCGCTACTTCCTTTCTCATGCGCAGAAGACGAAAATGAGCCCACTTGCGAGGCGTATAGTTTTGATCCCAACCCACGGGACAAATCATCAAAATCCCGGACAAAATTATGTTACTAGAGACTCGGAATGAGCAGAACACTTGCAAAAATGTATTCAATTACAAATACAAAACACTTTGACACGAATCTATTTATTTGCAAATTCATTTACACTCATTAGAAAAGTATTTAAGTACAAGGTGCAAATACAACGAGGGTATTTGATCATCTTCACATACTTTTACGAATGCATTTTGTTCCTAACGACGGACGCTTTAGATTCAAATTTCACTCAGGTAAAATACGACTCTGCCAAAATGACACTGAACCAGTGTCATTTTTGTTGTATTGTCCCAGTTTTAATTGTTTTATTCTTTCTTCATCCTTGACTTGAACCAACACGCTCTTCTCCCAAGCATGCCAAAATGAAGAGTGGAGTTTATATATCGTAAGATTCTGCGGAAGCGACCACTCAGAATTTGGATATAATCAATGAAAACTGGGCGCTCCTTAGGTCAACACTATCTAAAGATATATCCTTTGTCTATTTTCCGAATCTTACGGAATTGAGGGTGGGCGCCTATTTCGGAACGGGCGCCGTTCGACATTTCACGGCATACTATGAATCAAGTGCTTAAAAAGAATGTTGTAGTTCTAAAAATAAACATTTTCTTGTCATAACTTTATAAACGAATACAACATCAGAAGACAAAAGAAACAGTGTATCCAGTGTGAGATTAATTTCAGTGGCTTACCTCATCCACCAAGGCCTCTTCAAACTACGTGTCGTTTATTCGAAGTGTTTAAAAAATTAATTCCCTCAACCGAAAGACAACAATTGTACTCATCCGATTCATTAGTTGTTCTCATCTTTGTTTTCTTCTTTTCGATGTTTATTCTGCGCAGAGTGCAACAAGTTTCCTACTCATTGCATATGGCTTCCTTAGCGATCGGATTCGGTCGCGAAGAGCAGTGCCCAAAATTGTATATGTGCAGTATTTAAAATACATGTATATGAAATGCTCTATTTTTAGTGTTTAAAAACACAGTTTAAAAATACATTCCCTAATATATAATTAAATTAAAAAAACATACTCGAAATGTTTTAAATACGAAATTTAACACTTGTATTTGAAATACTGCCCATCCCTGAATGAGACGTGTCAATAGCTACGTATTGGCGGGGTGCGTGAACTACAGGGGGCGTTTCTCTAGCTATCATCGTCATCATTTATGACGTCACGGGTATAACGGACTGGGACACACCGCGAAGATCTTGCATCCCTATGCTCGTCAGCTCGCTTCATATGCTGTTTGGGTAATCCGCGGCAAAGCCCGTTTCATGCGTTGTGTTTATTTGGTGAAGGGATATTTGTAGTAGGACATTTTACCAAAGCTTAAAACCGTGGCACGCGCAGACGAGTGCACAAAGCACTTTTGAGCTGAGGTGTTGAAGTGCTGGGGTGGCGGTGTGCGGTTCTCTAATCCAGTACCAGAAGGTGGATAATGAAAATAGAATATCCAGCGCTTTACCCCACTACAACATCTACCATGGAAGATAGGGTCTATTTTTTATTATGAGTTGGACAATATAAAACTGAGAATGGAATGTCACATCAAATCGAAAAGAGGAAGGTGAAATTCGAGAACCTCTCTATTGTGTAGTAAACACCTCAGCCGATTCTGAGTTGATTCCTTTTTGTTTTTTGTAAACCAGTAAACAAACATTACCTCAATATAAGTGACAGGAAGAAGTGGTGGCTGGCCTCCGGAGTCGTTTCAACTAAATCCCCGCTAATTCACCCGGTCGACGTGAAACGTGCGAGACCCGCTCGCGATCGAAGTTTTAAAGATCGATCGCGAGATCCCCTCGCAGATGGAGTCGGTGACACTTCAGCGTCCCACAAAAATGACGTATACCCCTGCTATGAATTACTACCGTTTCTATGTTTAGATTGCCGGACTCAAATGCGCATAATGCGTGATGAGCTGAGCTTCTCAGAGAGCGATTTTAAACTTGTAATCAATTATTAGTAAAACTGAAGAAATTAATGTATCGCTTG
>JAZHYW010041118.1:0-18190 GCA_037355805.1 Ixodes ricinus | reverse complement strand
TTATCTTTGTAAGTGTTCCTCAATATTGCTGTTAGTCCTTCATCTAGGTTTATAGCTCTCCACTATGTCCCACAGATTCCTTTGGTTCACATTGTCATAGGCACCCTTTTGATATCCAGAAACGCCAGCCAGAGCTGTCTGTTTTCTTTGCGCTATTTCTATACACTGTGTTAGAGAAAATATATTGTCCTCCAACCTTCTTTGTTTCCGAAACCTGTTCTGTAACTCTCGCCCAGTATGCCCTCACAATCTACCCATTCCTCCAGTCTGTTCTCGTGACGGCGCTTACAGCGCGCCACTGGCGAAACGCGTAGTCCCAGACGCCCCGCGCGAGGGTTGGAGGACATTTTAGTAGGACCCGCACTCGCACCCTCGCAACCCATGGTGCATTTTCATTAGTTCTCAGGGGCCTCCAGGTGGAGCAGCCTGTATCGATGGCCACGCGTTCCGGCGTTCGGGTTTCATTCCGTGCTGACTGTACACTTCCAGTAATACAGATACCGATAAATGAAAGTGCCTGGGTTTGTGCCTCCGGTACAACAAAAGTACCTAGATACTGATTTCCAGTTACTTGCACCTAACTTTACAACCCTGCATGTATGTACGCCTCGAACATATAGTATATCTGCAAACAGATTTCCTATGACCAAGGTGACAGCGCCGTCACAGGGACAAAAACACGTCCCGGACAGTAAATTGTTTTATACCCAATTCACACGGCAGCGTAAAGGTACCTTTAGCTTAGGTCCCTTAGCTGAAGGTACCTGTAGTAAACGGCGTTCTTGATCACACGATAAATAAACGGAGCACTTTAAGTTGATGTCGATTGCATTCCAGCTTAACCGCGAGAGGAGCACGTGATAAACAATTATTCCTCGAAATCGGTTTGACGCGCAGTTTTTTTATTATTATTGTGTGTGAAATATCACATTTAAAACCTAAATATTATTTCTGTCTGCTTTTGCGGCACTTTACTTTTTTCTCTAAGTGTAAGGGCGCACCTAAATGAGTCTTGCTTTAAAACGTCCGACCCGTCTGGCCACACTGGCCCTAAATCATCTGCGTTTACGAGTTTGCATTGCGAGGTGGGCGACCTTTTTATGTTTAGCAGCTCCATTTTCTTGCAAAGTTCTCACTGAAGTAGCTAAATAGTGCCCGGCAGAAACGAACCACGACGGAGTCTCACGGTTACGCCAGTCACGCGATCGAAAGGGATAGACGACGACGAAGATAAAGGGTCCTGGGCGGGAGAGTCGGGCGACTCGTCTACAACCTCGAAAAAGAGCTCGCAGTGGTCCATCGCATTCGGGTTCGTAGCAGACATTGTTTTCCACGTGCCGCCGCTGCTACCTGCTAGCTAGAGTATGCGTTCATCGTTAATGGATTATTCCATCACATTTGTGTTCGCAATCATTTCATAATTTGATACTTATATATATTCAATTTGTTATAATGCATTAAACAATATATATTTATATATCTGTGATATTATTTTGAGTTCGTGGGTCCGAGGCTACTCCCTGTAGCTGTTAAGGGAGCTCGGCGAGCTCCGTTTAACACAGGACCTCCCTTAGCGAAAGGGACCTTTATGCGCCGTGTGATCACGATCTCCAGCTCCCTTTACTACAGGTACCTGTGCTAAAGGTACCTTTACGCTGCCGTGTGATTAGGTACATTTGGGTATTAGGGAACCGTGGACCCTCCGGTTCGAACTGCGCATGCGCTACCACAGAAGACTCGCATATGCGCACTTCGTACCGGAGGGCCCATCGTACCGTATCGGGTGTGCGAAAACGTTTCCCTAAAACTCTGCATTGTCTTTAGACTGTCTCTTGTGTGATCTATTAGCGGCGCGACTGCGGCTTTAGGTTTGAACGAGATTTCCCGGCGGCTGTCTGTTGACCTCTCCAGCAACAAAAACATGTCAATCTTTAATTAAAAGCACGTGAGAAGCTTTTTTTTTTTTCTCCCCGACTTTGTATCTCCAATTTCTCCATGTCAAACTTTAAACATAGAGCGTGGCCAGCTTCCTCTAATCCCGGGCTTTCCTTTTATAATACCACCCCCATTGTTTCCCCCCCCTTTGAAAAGGAAAAACCTCGACCCGGCTTCCCGATATCAGCCCCGACACCCGATCCTCCCGGAGAGAGATGCCGTACTAATATAACGCGGAACAGCCGAAGCCTTTTGTCGTCTATACTCTTCCGCGTTGTTTTGTCCCGTCGACGGGCTTCTTTATTAGCGTCGTTGATATTTTCCCGTCCGAGCTCGCATTTCACATTCTGGAGCAGGTTGCCACAAACCTGCTTGGTCGAGACCAGAGAGCCTGGATTTAAGCGAGGGAGCAACTCAAAACGTGGAGAGCGTTTGTGAGAGACCCTTTTACAAAAAACCATCAGGCAACATTGGAGGTCGCCAATGTAGCCTGGTGATAGTTAGGGGAGAAAATTGGCTTAGAGGGGCGGAGGAATCATATGTTTGTCTTTTTAGACTTAGGCTAGGTGGCGCAAGTTACCGCCCGTTACAAAAGGTATAGCCATTAGCATCCATCCATCCATCCATTGGGCACGATACGTGCGATTGGATCCGAGTCCTCGCCGAACGCTGACGTACTAGCACTCGTTCTCGGTACGAGTTGAGCCGAGCTGACGCCGAACGCCTTCGTGTCCAATAGATGCTCTGAAAACGTGATTGGGGTTGTGTGCATGTTTATGCAGCCTAGAACTTGGTCTGCCTCAACGGGCGACGAGTCTCCCAGCTGTAGATGAGAAATTCAGCCAGTGCAGTACAACCGCTAGCCTGGGGTCTTTAACGTGCGTCACGCAGTAGTGATACACGACCGCACGCCGGTACGATGCTCATCCAGATCGAAACAGACAGGGGTGGGGATTGAACCCAGGATCCCTGGGCTGTGCATGGCGTGCCTTCCTTCGTGTAAATATATTGTCACCCCTCCCCTTCCCCCGCCCCACCCACCGGGCTGGAGGAGTCGTCGGCTGAAAAGGGGGGGGGAGGGAGAGGAGGTGGTGCGATAACCTTTTCGGAGCAAAGTAAGTTAGTCATGTCTCATGAAGGATGATATCATGATACCTCGGAGTCGGCGCATTGGTTTGTGCTTGCCTGGGCTGCTCAGGAATTTTAGACTTCGTTTTCTGTTTCCCATTTGTGTAGCCCTTTCCTTTAAATCATATTGTTAATGTCACCATCACCAGTACACGCGTACAGTGAAGCTTTGAAGCGTATGTTCACCTAGAGACACATCTTTCTTTCTTTTTTGTTTGCTGATCGCAACAGAAGCAATTGAGATGGCCTCCTTCGTTGGTGTAAGCCATCTTTACAAGCATTCCGAGTTTCAGCGTTCTTAAAACAACCCTTCTTTATCAATAAGAATGAAAATACCCCTTAAAGAGCTCTATGGTGGTACAACCATTACCATTAATAATGAACGTGCAGTCTTGATGCTGCTTTGCTTTTGTCTATTTCTTTTTGGTCATCACAGGTCTTCCGCAATGACGAAAAAATTACTTGTTTGCACTGCACACGTTCTGGAGCTTGAAGGGTCATGATCTGGGCGCTCTTTCAAGTCAAAAATAAACATAAAAGTTTTTTATGTTTTTTGGGGGGTTTGTAAGTGTATGATTTCTAAAAACAGATGCTCCTTTTGCGTAATTGCAAGTTCCATTTTGCGAATAAAGGAAGCATTTACAACTTATCGAAATGTCAACGCTTCTAGATTATCTTCATAAAAGCTAAGCCATCTTGGTGGATCTGGGTTTCAGGTTTCGCAATCTGACTGAAGAGTATTGAGATGAAGGCGCCGTGCAACCTATATTATGATTGCACGCTAAAGATTTCGAAGGTGTCATTTGTTAATTCCTCACTCAAATCTTTTCTTTCTTCCTTTTTTCTAACCCCCCCTCCCCATTTTCAGGGAGGGGGGTGTCTTTATGGTGGTATAGGCTCCACGATAGTTACCTGCGTCGCAAATCAATTTTGTTCCTAGCCTTCGTCCTGCTTTCAATTGATCCTGTTAGACGAAATTTTAGGATGAGAAACGTCCACTGTAGCATTTGCATAGTTAAAGACTGGTGCAGTCGTTAACTATGCAAATGCTATGGAGAAAACCATATATATGCAAGCAAAACAAAATTTCGAAATACTTTTTGTACTTTAATGATATATAATTCATAAATTTGTATAGTATGGGCCAAATAAATGACAAACTCAACTTAAATTGTAAAATAGTTTTACACTAAAGTGTGTTAAAATTTGGGATAAGGTTACGGCTAGGTAGTTCGTTTGGTTTAAAATGATATATAAATATCGTGTCTTACATACCTATTTAGAAAAACTATGTCTATATCAATTAATTTGTAATTACTTCATTATTCATTTTAAATTTTAATGATACAACTATGTGTCTGTCGAGTTAAAAAAATTAAAGTTGACGAGCAAGAATGTTATTCTTATTGGTCTTTTTGTTATTTTACCGGCCCAAGAAAATATAGAACTACCATACTTCGACATAACATAAACTTAAATAGCTTAAATGCTTTTTTATTAAACCTTTAATGGAGACAAAAATGCTCCTCTGTAAGCTTTGCAAATAAAAAAATCGCCAGACAGGCACAGAATCGCGCTAACTTACGTGTAGACTGACTCTTTTTGTGAACGCCATTTATCTCAGTTTATTGAAAGTTGCTTCAATTCCCACGAGGCACCCACGCGAACCATGAAGTTTGTAAATAATAGCAAAATGCTCTAATTTGTTTTAATATCAAACGCCTTACATTGGCTATCCTTGCTAAAAGCAGTACGAAATAAGTATACTAATTTTGTACTTTTATGCAAGAAAATATCAATTTATAGTATATTTCAGTAGACATCCTATATCTGAAGTGTACGTTTAATATATACTTTAGTGTACTTCTCATTTTAGCGGTGCGGTCCGCGTGTCAACTTATCTGTTAAGCAAGGTGTACATACCTGAAGTACAGGCTGTTCACAAATTATTTTTAAAACTTTTCACGTTTTATAAAGACACCTCGCACTACGCAAGTCCATGGTGTGTGTCGTGTACTCAACTGTAAATATTAAAGTGTTCATCTGATATTACATTTGCTTGTTTCTAGTGCCCTCGATGACGTAGCACGTTGCGTTGTATCGTCACGAAAATGTTGTCCGCACAAAAAGAAGCGCGGTGCGTCCCTTGGTTCATCCCGAACAAAATTTGATGCAGCAAACGCAACGGCCTTTCCCGATCAAGTGTGGTAGTTAAAGGCGTCTATGAAAGGATTTTCAACTTCTCCTCCTTAGCTTTCTCCTCAACCCAAAAAGCGTAGTGAGAAATCACGTGGTCGCGACGCCTTGGCACCGGTGCGATCACTGATCTCTATTGTAGTAGGCTGGATTACGGATCGGAAGCCCTGACGGTGGCACCACCTGGTGGCAATCACTCGACACCAGCTAATACCTGCAAGTCTATGGGTGGAATAGACAAAATGAACTTTTTGAAGCTTGTGTGAGGCTTTTGGTAACCTAAATTTAATGAGGTTTCGTAGGAACAGTGGCACGGAGTTTAAAATCGTCAGTAACTGCTGAGAAGCTTATTAGCGACTTTTAGCCAACCAATATTGTTTGTTTGTGCACCATAAAGAGCGCAGGCGCGTTATCATAACAGTTATTAAACGCCTATAAGGAAGACAAACATCCTTTGCGTTTCATCTGCTTCAATACAGTACGGAGTGATGTCGTGTTGGCTAGAGTTGGGTCTAACCGCGTTGCCGTGCCGAGCTACGTGTGAGCTGAACTGGTGCTAAGGTTGCCCGTGTAACTAAGGTATTACGCTTGTGCGAAGAGCCAAGCTCATTCAATTTATTTTTAATTTTTTGATAATAATTCTGTATTGCGCAATAAACAACAAACCTAAAACTAAATAAAAGAGCAAGAGAAGGACGAAATGGAACGATAACTATCACAACTCAAATTTTAATGCAAGCAGAAGGCTACAAAGAAAAAGTGAAGAAGCAATTATCATGGCGTCCCCTGAGCCGCTACCAAGAAATGCTGTCACTGAATATTAGGAACCAGTTGAGGCCGATCCTTAGCTGATGCCGATCCTTAGCCAAGGGCACTGTAGTTGCGAGAGTTTCCGCTTTGTGTCGTTAACGAGGGACAATCTCGCCTGCGTAGTTATGTCCATGGACTGTACGCCCTCTGGCCTATTAGCGACGTGCGCCACCAAAAGCGTCGCTGCGGTCAGCCTTCCACGATTGGCCAAACCAAGGGCATAAGAGCATTGTCAGACTGTCAACTTCGACGATGTTAGTTTCGAGATGCGATGGCTCCTAGCCTCCACTGTGTTTTCGAAAGACACCATCAAACTTGTCGTCGCAACTGACGGTAAGTAGCCAGTGTAACAACTCGTGACGTCACGGCAAGGCAAATCCCATGTCGTGACGTCACGGATGGAAACCATAAGGGGACGCCACCGAAATAGCTAGGCGCTAATACATAGCTTGCCCCCTAACGTCATTCGCGGCCTTGCCGATATTTTACGTGCCACGAGCGTACGATTCACCGCCCGAGTGCAACTGCAACGCCTTGTGGCGTACAGGTTGCTATGGCAACAGGTGCGTCGGCTACAGCAATACTAGGGATGCCGCGAACTTTTTGCGAACCTGAGGTTCAACGATCGAACGAAGGTGTTCGAAAGGATCGCAAAGTTGCGAAACGTCAAACTTATTATAAAAGAAATTCGACGATTTTCGAACTTCCGAATTTTTGGCGCTGAGAAATCCAATTGTTCTCGAACTTTCGATTTTTCGCGCTATGAAATTCGACATTTTCGAACTTACCACGCTAATAAACTCGACGCTTTTCATACTTCTGAACCTGTTAGCTCAAACGTTTGCCGAACTTCGACCTTTTAAACAAAGGTTCGACGAAGTTCGAACCAAGTTCACCCCATAGATTCGAGGCAACAAATATAAATAACACAAAATGTCAGTGTGTGAACATGGAGTGGTAGTTACACTAGACTTACTTAGCTGATCGTGCCACAAACGACTCGTTTGTAAACCGCTGAATGATCCCTTTGCGGTCTTCGGCATCACACCTTTTCCTGTCGACTTTCGCACAGAGCCTCTCTCGCGCACAACTCCATAGGTTGCCCCGAGGTAACCTGCGGGCCAACAGATCCCTGATCTGCAGACTTGAAATTCTACCGCGGCGCTTCGCTGGGAGCGTCCTTCACAGCATTAGTTGTTTTTGAACGCAAATCCCCCGATTTCGTCGAGTCAAGGAAACGCGCGCGCGGAGAGCGACGCCGATGCTGCACTGCGAACGCTGAATCGGCGCTTACTTCATTATCAGTAGTAACCGGCTGCATTTCAGAGCTGCCAATATCTCCATCCATCGAAGAAGCTCCAGGCAGCGGCAATATGGTTAGCCCGATAACAACCGGTCGTAACCTGATCAGCTCTATTTTATGAGGCCGGGTGGTTCCCTAATTTATTCTGGTTGCTTTTTCCTCAACAATAATAATAATAATTGGGGTTGTGGGGGATATTTATACAGCGTGTAGTTGGTCAGCCATTTAAAGTTGCGACGAGTCACTCGCTGTAGATGAGCAATTTAGTTAGTGCAGTACAACCGCTAGCCTGGGGTCTTTAACGTGCTCACGCATTAGTGATACACGACCGCACGCCGGTACGATGCTCCTCCAGATCTAAACGGGCAAGGGTGGGGCTCGAGCCCAGGATCTCTGGGTTCTGCAGCGCGAGCTTTCGCTCCACTCGCGTCGAGCTGGGTGTGCGCTTTAGCCCACTCGGCCACCGATTCCCCCATATCCCCAACATTTCACTTGTGTTGGGTGCTTTGCCTGTGTTCAGCGTTTTCTATATTCCACGGGTCATCCCGCCCAAGATAAACGCCAGAGCAATTAATAAATTTCGAGAAGCCTGGATGATTTTATGTGCATGCGTTGTCCTGCATATTTAGTTGTCCTATGCTAGCATTGCCTTTAGGCGACGTTTGATCGGATTGGTACTAGTTTTCAAATAAGTAGGAAGTACGTTCACCTGACCGCCTCGGGGCTTTTCGATGAACCGTTCAACCAGTTCAACGCCTGTTTCATAAGTTACAATAAATAACGAGTAATACAGGTAGTATCGTCAGTACCACAGCACAGAAGGAGTATATTCACGGCATTAAAGAAATTGGCAACGTTTTCAGTTAAATTTGTAGCACATAGCGCGTTTTTTTAGATTAATCAATAAAACTTAGTTTGAAACTAAGAAATGTGATCTCCGTCCCTGAAATTCAGAGGCTTCGAACATAAAATCCGAAATTGCGAACTTATACCCAAAACAATTTCCAAATGTTCGAATATTACGAATTTTGCATCTTCAAAAAATTCAAAATGTTCGAATTTTTTTAGCGATCTGTCAAGAAATTCGAAATCTTCGAACTCTAACTTTCAGAAAACTTGACATTTTCGAATTATTCGAATTCGAACTTCAGCGGGGGTCTAAGGCTCCGATCTATTCGATTTCGAACCTTAGCAATGTGCGAAATTTTCGAACCTTTCGAACTCGAACTTCGGGTGGTTCAAGACATCTCTACCAGAAACAGTAGTCTAGGATAATCTTTCTGGGCTGCCGGCAAAACATAAACCACATCTAAACAAAGGAATAAGTGCAAACATTTCGTTGCCGTGCCCCTTTAAAAACAGAAGTTACTTTAGCGAGCAAGAGTAGATTTATCATCAAATATCGTCTGCTTTGATATGGGAAAAAAATGATGCCTCAAACAGAATCTGCAACCTCTTCGTAAATAAAAATATACTGGTAAACAAGTCATCGAAGCAAAACTTTCTCGCTGCTTGCATCACGGCGTGGCTCCCACTGGTTGCTCGTGGGGCCCGTAAAAACTTCGAGTGCCAACAGTGAAGCATTGGCACCCCAACACAAAACTTTCTCGCCATTCCTACACAGCTTCGTCGAAGTTTGGTCGTCCAAGATATAATGCAAATGAAAGATAACTTACTTTTTCGTGATTTGTTTCATAGGGTTCTTTGCATTTGCTGGTGTCAAGCAATGGCTTCCGGTGGTACCGCTCGGCCTCGGCAAAAACAGGCCTCGATACGCAATCCGATCTACCACACTAGACATCAGTGCTTCCGACTACGGCGCCTCCATGTGCGCTTTGCTTAGGGTGGAGACATCTCGCCATTTTGTTCCACTCGTTAATTTTTCTTTTTGTTCATGAAGCGCGTGAAAGAGCGTGTCCCTGCACTCGTTTGTGGTGCTGACTGTGCTTGCTATGGCGACATTTTGTTTTCGACGATTTCTTTGGTGTTTTCCCAGTGAGCTCGTGCAGTCGGCATCTTGTACTACAAGGGTGGCATAACCCTAAACACAAGGACATTGGAGGCGCCCCTGCTTGCGACGACTCCAAGCTTCCAACGAATTGTCTTCATTTATTTCATTTCATTTATTTTTCTCCTCAGGGCCCGAGGGCATTACATGGGAGGGGTTACATAATATAAAGTAAATCTAAGATATTCTCTTTAAGCACAACATGGAACTTGTCGTTCGCAAACGATGATAAGTTTCGTCATGACACTCATTGGCCACGAACGCGAATCCAAATATTCGCCGAGAGATTGTTGACGAGCGCATACGTCCGAGTGACGCAGTCCTCGTGTCCGATGAGTGAGCTGGGGTCGTCTGACGTACTTCCGGTATCGCGGATGTATCGCAGTGAAAGGGCGTCAGGACTTTGAAGAAAAAAAGGTACGAAATTGTGAGCGATATTTTCTAACTTTCGTACCGAAACGCAGGCTTCTGACGTTCTGCCCTCTTTCTTTCTGCACACTAAACGGTATGCAATTGGTAAAAGAATAAAATCCCAATCTAAAATCCTATGTCATAGCCCAGAATTCATCCAAGTGGCCCCTTTAACGTACAATTTATTCTCACTGAATATTTATCGATTGAGAATATTTAATCATTGGATAAAATTAATTACTACTTACGCATTTAATCTATACAATTTATCCGAAAATAATTAGTTAAATTGCAAACACTTTACATAAACGGACTCCTTCCCTTTTTTCTCACTTATAACCTGAACGACATTTCTCTATCTAATACAATGTATACCCTGTAATAAACGTGCAGAGCCGTGGAGAGACTTTGTGGCACCCTGTATATTTCTAATACGCTTCCCTAGTCCGTTTTACTTGAAGTGCCATCGCAGCCGATGCTACGATCTGATGGAAAGAATCAAGAGGCTCCAAAAGTAGAACGTCACAGTGCCCATGGCCTTTGTGCGTTTACTGTCACCGACGAAACCAATCGCGCAAAGGTAATGCGCCACGAGCCTGAGCTTTCTTCTGCGCGTGATTGGTGGGGTCGGCAATGGCGAATCCACAAAGACAACGAGCGGCTCGATGATGCAGGTTTGACGGAACTTGATTGTCGTCTGCGGTCGGACTTGAAGTCAAACGGAGTGAACTAAACATATATATACTTTATGCATACTTTGCGAAGTGTTTCCTGAAATTACAAACTAAGTGTTCCTTTAGTGCGTTACGTTTTACCCGGGGTATAACCTTGTCTCGAAGCGCAGGGTCGTATACATAAACAATATCTCGCGCGTTTGTTGAGGTGAGCCGTTTGTCATCTGGCGTGGATTGAGTGTCGCGTTTCGTTCGGCCGTCCGACACGAACGAGAATGTTTTCTCGCTTTTGCTGTCTCGATGTTTTAATCGATCGGTACTCCGCACCCCTCGTCAGACCTAATCAGGCGCTCCAATGACAGCAAACACGCCAACGTATACCGTTGATAGGAGAAACCAGGACCTATACGCTAAGCGAAAACTACGCCTCGCGTATTGTCGCATCGTTCGACGAAAGGTGCTTCTGGCAGCTCTCGGGTGTTTCTGCCCTTTGTTGGCGCTGGCTTCTATCCCTTCCCGACATGGTAAGCACGCGCCGCTGGGATGTTTTCAGCGTACGCCCAAGTGTTGCTTTTGTAAACAGTGGCATTATTGATAGTTATAGGGTATCCTAAGCGGTCCTTTCGCCCGTAAAATAGCCGGAAAAATCGGCGCCTGCACATAGAAAGTTTATACTTTCATCGAATGTGCACTGAGCAAGTAACTTTTACCGTGCGAAATTTCCAGGCGCAGTACTCCTTGTGTAAAAAATGAGAGCAAAATCACTTGCCGAAGTCAAGGTTTGGCGCGTTTGCAGACGGCCGAGTTAGCGAAGCTATTTATTTGAGGCGCCATCTCCCGATAAGCGCAGCGAGCAGACGACGCACTCTGTTGTCTGTTTGCTGCGCCTATCAGGAGGTGGCGCCACAAGTAAATAGCGTCGCTAACTCGGTCGCCTGCGAACACGCCCGACCTTGACTTTGGCAAATTTGTTTTGTTATTTTTTTACAAAAAGAGTACTGCGCTTTGACATTTTACAAGGTAAAACTGACCTTCTCGGCGCATCTTCGGTGAAAGTTTGAGCCTCTTATATGTGCAGGCGCTGATTGTTTTCCGGCTTGTTTTACAGCGAAAGATCCGCTTGGGTCAGCCTATATATCGGCATTCCGCCGCAGTCACACTAGCCTAAATAGTAATTGACAGGTCAAGCAACGTAGGTAGGACGAGACTCTTGCACCTCGTTAAGCATCCGCAGTCAATGAGATTGCGTCAGTAGCTGATAAGAACAGCAAAGAACCAATCACGAAGCAAGAATCGTGAACATAATAAGCCACTCCACGTGTTTCTTGAGCTGTCGGTTACTATACGGAGGACAAATTCGTCTGACGTCATCCCGCGGGGTGTCGCGGTGACGGCAGAACGCCGAGCTCTTATTGGCTCTGATTGAAAACAAAGTAATTGTAGACCTCAAGGCAGCTTGCTTTGAAGTCCACCTACCATCCTTCAATCAGAACCAATCAGAGCTCGGCGTCGTTCTGACGTCACCACAATTCCTGCAAAAGAAGCAGACGAACTTGCGCTCCGCTTGGTTGCTACTTCGGATGCGGTACTTTCAATTAATAAAATGGTGGCATCATGAGGGGAGACCGTTGTGTGTTCATACCATCGTTGTGTTTGGGTGGGGGACAGAGAGGACACAAAACATGGTTACTTAATTCTATCAGCAAGCATTTTGAGCTCGTTTTATTAACATGGAACATAACCCCTCACGCGCCAGCCCCCTTTCCTGATAGAATTAAGTTGAATTTAATCTCGTGTGGTACATGGCAACAAGGTACGATATTTGGCTACTTGGTGCACGAGTGGGGAAAAAACAGGACGGTTGTTGAGCACAAAGCTCACGATACTTCCCCTTACGTACAGTTAGACTCAAAAGGTACCCATTGCCATATTCAAGAAAAGTCGAGTTTTTGTGCACTTTGAGAAATGGTTGCTTATGAGATTGTCAGGCATTATTCCGGGTCTATAAAGAGAAGAAATGATAAGTGAATTAACAAAAAAGTTAGGAAATATGTACATATCGGGAGAGTTCCTAGGCTGCCCCATAAATGGCGCCAGTGAGTTTTCTCGCTGTAGGTAGTCACAATTAGTTTCAAACGACTCTGTTAAGAGCTCATTTAGCACTGCCCCTTTCTTCTTATGTTAAGTTACGTTACGAAATATTACGTTGAAGTCACCGGGACCTCTGTGCTTCATATTAAGCGAGGCTACCAGTTCAAGGAGAAAGCTATGACACGCGACATTTGAGACACGAATGTTTCGGTGCTTAATACGTAACGTAACTTAACGTAAGAAAATTGGGCAGTGTGAATGAGCATTTATAGACGATTTGAAACAAGGCCACTGTCCGCCGCTATGTCTCTGCTCGTGTGGACAAGTCCGCGCAATAGAACCTTTCACAAATTCAGTGCTATCTAGTGACTAAAATATTTAGCCTACACCTTTGTGTGCTAATAGCGGCTAAAATCTGGTACCTATATCAACGCCAGACGTACAAACGTTATTGTGTTTTCAGCTGTACAGAGTTTTCTCGATTTGTTTTATTTTCGATGGTCTTAAAAAACTATCATTATGCACGAGGCGCATAGTTTAGTAAAACCAGAGGACTCTGGTAAAACTCTTCATAGCATACACCACATTTTATTGTAATAAGCTGTCTGGGGTGTGCCGAAGGCGAGCGTTCCAAGGATTTACGTGACACCCTTAATTGCGTATCGCGCAGAGGCTTCGCAGTCTCGTCACGGTGACAAAGAACAAATATACAACGAACTAACATCTGGGATGTTGAAGCTCCGCATCTTCCGGTCTTCAAATTATTTCCTCAGTATCCACCAAAAGGCCGCCATTAGCATGTACAGACGTATGCACGTTGGAGATGATACTTATCAAAGTGGCCAGACTGAATTTCGGAAAGGGCATATTTCAAGCTTGCCAAACATACGTTCACGCGCAAGCTGCACGTGCTCGCACTCATTGGGCACCAGTCGGGGCGCCATGCTTGCAATTGTCTACACTCAAACTCAAACGTGTGAACCAGCTTTCAGCTGGCATCACACTGCTCATACGTCATACAAAAGACAGTCCGCAAAGGCGAGTTACCGCAATATCCGTGGTTCGAATGCCGCGTGCCAAGATTTCTCCTTGAACTCATTGCCACTGCGGCATTCGGAGCACGGATCTCGCGGTGACTACGCATTCGAATCTGTATGCAGAGCTGTCTTTTGCATGATGTATAAGCAGTTCGCACCCCGGCTTTAGGCGCGCTCATTTCTAGGAGTGGGTCACGTGGTCTATCGATTTTTAATCGGGCGTCAACTGAGCGGGTGCTAAGTCTAAGGGATCAGGTTCAAACGAAAGACACATTTTGTGTATTACATCTTCACACGGCAAGAAATTAGAGTGTCCGAAGGGGCGTCGGGAGTCTACGCTGTAAATCGGAAATTCGGTCAGTGCCGTCCGACCGCTATAGCATGGGCTCTTTCACGTGCATCGTGTAGTATAAAACACGAGCGTACACTGGGTTCGTTGCTCACTGAGATTTAAACGGTCGGGGGTGGGTATCATAGGCTCAAGCTCTAGGGGTTCTGCAGCCCGAACTTTCGTTTCACGTGCTCCGAGATTCGGTGTACCAACACTCTTGACCATCGACCAACCCCCTTTTAAATAAAAAATGTCTTAAACAAACTTAACACGTAAACTTTTTTTTTCAACATCGAAATTCATTTAGCAATTTAGACTCAATGCCAGTTTAATGATCAAACGTTTCTTTCTTTCTTTCTTCTTTCTTTCTTTCTTTCTTTCTTTTTTTGTAATGCAACGTGAATTAAATTGAATCATTATGACGTTTCAGACATGCTGTAATTAAACGAGGTGTCCACTTTTTTTATCATTTTTTCAAGGTGCAGGTAATTGTATTATCAAATGTTCCAGGTTTTACCGATCGGTGCATCAGCGGACGCTGTTAACTATTTTCGTTCTATGTGGATAAAACAACACGATTCCTTGGCGGTAAAGTCAAGCACTTTCTACGTCGTATTCCGTCAACAAACAGCGGCAGATCTAGTTTGGAAGTAAGGCTAACCGTAACTTGGCCTCACCGGAAAGGAAGTGGATTGCCGGATATCATCCGATTGCACGAGATCGTCATAGTTAAACATATAAAATAGCGCAATAAACAACAACAACAGGGCCACGATGTGAACAGGACGCTAGCCCAGTAAGGTACCTCACAAAATTGGCTTTCCTGCAGCCCTTTCTTTTTCTTTTTATTTAGAATTTGAGTGATTTTTACAAAACGCCACTCCGAGAAGATGGAAGAGATGACGGTTTAATAGGGAGCGTAAACCCTTTATTTATTACTGAAGGAGACCGAAGGAGAGCGGACACCAATGGGGGCTTCTAGTTGCTCTAAACGACTCACAGACTGGCCTGCTCGATTGTTAGCAGCGCTGGTAACGCGAGAAGGGCACGAAGTGCCACGAACGAAACACAAAAATGCATTGAAAACAATGCGGAGCAAGAAAGAATAAAATAAACGATAAAAAAGCGAAGCCGAAAGACAAGTAGCGAATTCGAGGAGGATGGGAAGGCGATACGACTGTTGTTTGCCTCCGACATACCACACAGTCCCTTTGTGAACCCAATACACATCTGGCGAAACTTCGGCCAATGTTTACTGTATGTGCGTCTGCTAGCGCGTTTGGTTTAGCGACAATGCAGCAGCGGTGGATGCACTGTACCCGTAATGTCCTACTGTAGACCTTTTTTTTTTTCGTGCGTATTTTTTATATATGTATAATTAGGCACGAAGCGACCATTTCCCTGAACACGAGGTTGGATAAGGTATGGTGATGAGGGTGGTTCACGAAAAGCGGAGTCTGCAGTTGTGTATCGCGTGAGCGAACGTTCTCAGTGCGTACGGAGCCGGACGTGGTTTTTCGCCCAACCAAACTTTTTCGCACGGGAAGCACGCGATTGCGAGCGGTGGCCCGCCCAGTTGCCAACCCTTTGCGTCCGTAATATTTCCTTCTCCGGAGAAGCGGGTAATGAAAGTGCGTCTGCATGTGTCGCATCGCTGAGAGGGAAGGAAAAATACGGTGTGTCGACATGAAACAGCGCGTAAAATTAATGGAGTACTTTCGGGACACAATAGACGAAACAAGGTATATAGTGCAGGAAATACCGAACAAAAGGAAAGAGGGTCAGTGACCGCCGAACATTTGGGAATAAACACGATTTGCTGGTTGTGAGGTGTGGGTCTCAAGGTAACCGCCTCGTACGAGCACGTGTACGATTCCTTTTTTCTTTTCTTTTTCTTCTTTCATATGTGCTGTTGCGAAGACACGTAAAGGCATCTTTGGATTCCGAATCCCGCCGATGTATGGTAACAACTCATTGCGGTCGGCAAGTTCGTCTGCTTCTTTTGGCAGGGGTTCTGGAGTCGTCAGATCGCCTAGTTCTAACTGACTCTGATTGGAAAATAGTGGGTAGACCTCAAGGCAGCTTGCCATGAGGTCTACACACATTCCTTCAATCAGAACCAATCAGAGCTCGGTGTCTTTCTGACGTCACCACAACCCCTGCAAAAGAAGCAGACGAACTTATGCTCCGCAAAGAACGGAGGGTGTGTGTGTGTGGGAGGGGGGGGAGGGGGAGGATCGGTGGCCAAGTGTCACAACGCAACGTAACTCGGAGCACGTGGAGCGAAAGCTTCCGCAAAAGAACCCAGGGGTTCTGAGTTCCCTCCCCACCCTTGCCCCGTTTCGACCTCGATGAGCATCGTACGGGACGTGCGGTCGCGTATAGCACTACAGCGTGTTGCGCGCGAAAGACTCCAGACTACCAGCGGTACTGCCATGGCTGGATGTCTCGTCTAACAACTGGGACACCAGACGAGGCCCGTTCGAGCTGAACAAACTTCCCGCCGTGCTCGTAAACCTACACACAGCAGAATCACATTGTTGATGACAGAGCAGCTATAGACCAACACGCGGGTCTGACGTCACGCTGCTGCGGTGGCGCTGCTGTCGACGCGGCGCGTGCTTAGATGCTTCGCTTCCTCGAGTTTGCTTTGTGCGCGCGAGCAGTGCCCACACCTGTTGACTCGGAGTGGTTTGCAAGCAGCGTTTCGGTCTCTACGAGTTCCGGAGTCACCCTGTTCGTACCATATACAAATCGCGCACCGTGTTCGCTGCAGAGATGACGACGGAAGCATCTCGCGGACGCGACTCAAGGATATTCGATGCACGCTCGCTTTACGTACGTGTGATTCGAACAGGTCAGCAGGCGGTATTTGGTATGACCAATGCAACACAATTGAGTAACGAGTTTTTTTTCATCGTGGGAAACACTCTCTTTGAGTGTCTAAGCCTCATACTAGACTCTAGAGGGTGTTTTGCACATATGTCTTTGAGTGTAATGGATTGCGCGGCAGCCGCTTGAGACCGCTTGGAACGAGAGAACACGCCGGCGCCATCTGTCGGGTAGCCCTGGAACTTTTTCCGATCTGCGTATAACTAGACTGGAAACTTTTTTGTGGGATTTTCGAGAATAAATCTAAGCACTATCAACAAGAAATGGGCACTTATAACATTGCCCCAATTATTTCAAGCACGGGATAAAAAGGTGACGCGTAAAATATACACAGATCGCAAGGATTCAAGGGCTATACCGCGGATGCACCTTGTCCACTCGTCGTTAACGGCTACACGTGGTAGCAACGCAGCCAACCGTCCTCAAGAACAAATGTGTGAGCCATTCCTCAACGCTCAGCTGGTTATTCGCATATTGCCGACTACTGCATACCCCGGAAGATATATGCTTCACCCGCACAGACGCCCGCAGAGGTATACCTGCACAACAAGTTCGCGCCCGCGCTTTGCTGGACGCTGCGGATGACCCTTTCGAAATGGGAGGTGGCGAAACAAGTTACCGCACCGCCCGCCCTTGACTCATTTCTTAACGCCGAGTTTATGAGGGGCCGGATAATGAAGCGGCAAAACACGTTCCTGCAGCTTGATTTGTGCGCACGGCTGTTCCTCTCTTCTCGTCCGCGAGCGTCGTTAAAGGGGCGATGCAACAATTTTGTACTTTCCGAAAATACCGCTTAAAACGGATCCCTGACGTTAATGACCTATGAAACACGCGTTCGTTTTTCACCCCACGCAATAGAAGTCCCAGAAAAAAAACTTAAGAAAAACGAGCAGCGTTCACCCCCTCAACTCGCAGCCAGAACAAGCGGCCACGTGATCTGGAGCGGATTATATGCCGCCAATGTTGCTCATAGCCACGCGCTGGGGTTGGCAAAGCACAGGACACGCGCTGAGTTCCAGGCATTGTTATGGCTCGGCTATTGTCGTCGTTGCAGCGATTGGACACGGGCCACTACCCGAATGCTTCTCGAGCTAGTAATTATCACGAGCCCAAATCGAGTGCCCACGCAATGCTCGGGTCCAATCTATGAACCGCATTCAAATATCGTCATATGGGTGTACTGCGATCCCCACGTTACGTCATCAAATTTTGCAAAGGAGAGATTGAATGAAAATGATCGATTTTGTCCTTGAAATTACACCGCAACAAAGGAGTTTCTTGGCCGAGTGGCGTTGCGTGTGAGTATCCTTGAGTCCCAGGTATGCCAGTAAGCTCGTGTGAAAGAGAAAAACATTCCAATTGAGTATCGTTGCA
>JAZHYW010041117.1:0-50654 GCA_037355805.1 Ixodes ricinus | reverse complement strand
CCCGCCCGTGTGCAGCGATCAATGTATGTCTTATTCGAAAGGCGTTGATAAGCGTTTTGTGTGTCTTGTGTGTTTGTGTGTGTGCGCGCGAGCGAGCATAACCAACGGTGCACCTGGCAACAGTGGTATTATAAGATGGCAACCACTCTCCTCGCAACAGTCGGCACGGTCTGCGCGGGTGGTCGGTCAACAATGAGGAGATCTCGAAAAGTAGCAGAACGAAGAATGGGCTGCCCTGCAATCGGGCAGCCGGAAGTGTATACATTATGTATACACGCGTTTTCCGAAAGGATTTCGCATCGACACAAAAGACAAGGACGCAGAGCTTTGATTCCGTTTCGAATATAGCTGCCGTTCGTTTTCAAATCGTCACCTCCCTTTAAAAATTTTTTCTATCGTTTTTGCGAGTGTGTTTGCCGTTCGCGATAGTTGCGACTCGTTCAATGTTTAGCCGTCCGGTGTATATGCACGTGGTGCTGGAACGGAAATTTTTCGGTGGGAGGCGGAGATTTTAGGGCAACTGCAAAGAAAAAAAAATGTTTTTTTTAAACAGCCTAATTGGGACAAGCATGTCACAAAACAAATCTTCCGTGAAAAAACAAATTTTTTCTAGCAATATTTACGCCACAGGACGTAATTTAGTCGGAGTCCCAACCTCTCCGCATTTGAAACTCCCGCTCTTTCAACGCCCGCGGAGTGGCTGGAATACGTCACTCCGTGACGTATAGCAGCAACTCTGTGACGTATAATAGCAACTTTGTGGCGCGCGATTCAAAACGCGTGAAATAGCCGCAAACTAAAATCAGTCCTGCGCAATAAATATTGCTGTAAAAAATTTTGTTTTTTGGCGGAAAAATAGTTTTGTGACATGCTTGTCCTAATGAGGCTGTTTAAAAATACACTTTTTTTCTTTGCAGTTACCCTTTAAGAAATCGAACAAAAAAATCAACAAAGCTTTGTTCAGAGGTCCGACCTTTCAGCATTCTGCACTCTGTCTACCGCGTGATGCTGTGTGACCTGCCATTTGACGAATTCTGTGCGGCGAAGAAAGTGTAGGAGAGGAGGACAAGTGAGCACGCGAGGACGTTAACGCCGAGCTCCGATTGGACTGATTACTGGGTAGACCTAAAGCTAGCTGTCTTTGTCTCCACTGCACTCGTCGAACGCGTTAGAAGGCGGAACGCTCGGATTCGTCGTTTGGCTTTCGGATTCGAACGCGTTCGACATGCGCAGTGGAAATGTTCATAGACGATTGTAGGCATGGTGCCCCGACTGCTGTTTCACGAGGGCAAGCGCGCGTGCAGCGTGCACGTGAATGTAGTTTTGGCAGGCTCGTAACCGCACGGGTGTGCTTGCACGAGCAAAGACATGGCGGCTGCAGTCCTTCAGCTTGCTATCGTATATAGGTGATTGCAAACAACAAGGGCGTCTGGCCGCCACCATGTTCTTGCTCGTGTGAGCAAGCACGGGCAAGTGCAAGCCTGCCAGAGCCTAGCCAGAGCTACCTTTATGCGCATGCTGCGTGTGATTGCACGCATTGGGCAGCAGTCGGGAATTCATGTTTGCGAACCTCTATAGATGCTTTGGACGCACGCAAGATTACACCCGCCATTCCTGACCTTCTCTCGTCTTACCTAGGAGATTAAACCAGCGAAGCGGGCTTTGATGAACCTCCGGAAAGGCCAACAGGCTGGGGAGAAGTACGCAGTTGAGTCTAAAGTGGCAATAACGTGTCCCGCTGTGGTAATGATGAAGTGAAGTCAACAAAATAGGGGAAACAAAAACCTAAGGTCGGTTATGGCGGTGGCGCCATGCACAGGCTGCAGCAAAAAAGCTTCTATAGACCTTTCTATGAATGGCCTTCTCCGCACTGCCATCACTTTCAGTTCGGCTGTGGAAGGTTCTGAGCATATGCAGCAGCTCTTTCATACAAATATCAGCCCACCGTGCAGTGACTCAGCACTTTTCGCCTGGATCGGAAGCACTCCAAAATATGTACACATACCAAATTAACGTGCCGAGTGGCTGGAAACAGACATGCACAAGGAAGGCCCATTGATGCATGCAGGTTTCTCGGGGGAAAAAGACTCCGAACTTGCTACTGCACGAAACGGTTTGCTCCGGGCACAGTGCTCAAACGTCGAACAAAAACACGCTGTGTTAGCCGCAGACATGATGATGGAATTATCTGCGGGTTTGCTCCAAGGTACGTTTGTATGCTTGTAAACAGTGTTGTAGGCGTTACCGAAGAAAAAAGGAAGTTACTTGGAAAAAAAAGGGAACGCGTTACTTACATATACGTTACATCAAAAACAAAATGGACGCGTTACCGTTACCGATAAAAAGTAACGCACGTTACATGTTTGATTACGAATTAACACGTTTTACTATTTTTCCACGTTATGTGTAGGCATACGCGCCATATTTTTGAGAAATGTTACGTCCCGTCAGAAACTGAACATAAATACCTTATCTTGATTTTACGGTTACACCTAAATATTCGCGAGAGAAAAAAAAATGCAAAAGAAAAACGCAAGAAAACGCTTCAATTTATATCGCTTGGCGCCTAGGTAATGCAAAAACAATTGAAGTGTGATTTTTTTTAAGTCTCGGGATGAATTTGTAACGAGTAGCGTAAATACGTTAGACGTTACTCCCTTACCCGTTACTGTTTTAAAAAAGTAGCTAGTCCATTACAACATTACAGAAAAAAGTAACCCGTTACCGGTAACGCGGTTACTTACATCGCGTTTCCGCGAACACAGCTTCTCAGATATGCATCTTCAGAGAGTTTTTTGTGACCGTGGAAGGACTGTAGTACAAGGTAGAAGCACGCATCGGGCAGTAGAGATTACTATACTTCGTTTCACTTTCCGTCCAGACGCAGCCGATGCTACGAGATTATATGACGAATCACAGAGCGTCAAAAAGGGCACCATCATGGTGTTCGTAATGTTTCTGTGCATGTTCTATCTTCTCTGAACCAATCACTAAACAGAACAAGCTTAGTGACTTGCACTTTTGACGCTGCTTGATTGGTCCCGTTCCCTCGTAGCATCCGCTGCGTCTGGACGGAAGGTGAAACGAAGTATAGGTAACCGTCTTTGCACATCCGATACGGTACGATGGGCCCTCCGGTACGAACTGCGCATGCGCTACAGCATAAGACTCGCGCATGCGCAGTGCGTATCGGAGGGCCCATCGTACCGCATCGGATGTGCGAAAAAAGTTCCCTAAGACTCCCTACTGTCCGCAGACTCTCTTTCCACTAATATATTAACGGTGTCTGCGCGGCTTAAAGGACGAACTATTTTTTACATGGGCGACATTTTGCAGGGACGTCGACCTCGCCCGTCGTCGTCGTCGCGCGCGCGAAGAAGGAAAGAAAAAAACCTTCTTCTCTCCACTCTTGGCGCGAGGCCATTGGGGAGTCGGGTTTTCCCGTCGGCCGCGCAGAGCGGAGAGAGAAGAGCGCGGAGCCCCGGCATCCCGCGCCAGCAACTATTGGTGACGAGATGTTTTGGCGGCGCCACCTCGCGGGCGCCCTCCTGTGACGGATCTGGTAGGATGCGAGAAGGCGACGCGTTATGTCCAACCTCTTAGTGGCTATGATAGTTCACATCTATGCCGATTAAAAACGGATTATTTTTAAAGAAACGTGTATGACGTTTTTGTGAGGGACCTTTTTAATGATCTACAGCGACTCAAGTTTGCTTTATATATATATATATATATATATATATATAAAACTTCCAAATGTTCAAGAACAAGCCTGGAGCTTCACATTACAACTTGCGTGGCAAGCGTCAGGGCTATTCACAGCCTCTCTGATTCTTGTTTTCTCGGATCTGTGGAGGCTGCTATAGAAAAAAAGTTTTATTCCCTGGAGTAAATAAAGTGCGGGGCTTTTTTGCTGTGCACGCGCGCACAGTTGTAATGCAAAGAGCCGTAAATTTGTTTAAACTACATTGAGCTTGCCGATACCGACGCTTCTATCCAAGTGTGATTCGACAACTGTTGACGAGCAAATGCTCGCTAGCAACTGGCGCTTAGCTCCTCCCGCATTGAATACGTGGCAAAAAAGCTTGTCACATTGCGACTTCTGCTGGAAAGAAAAGCAAGTTGTCGGATATGTCCCAGCAAATTTAGGCGATTGATTAATTTGTTCCATATAATTTTACTAAGAATTGTTTACAAATTTAAAATTGCTAACTGAGAAGCATTATGCGCATTATGCGCGTTTGGGTCCGAAAAATTCTGCATACAAACGGTAGTAATTCATAGGATGTGTACACCTCATTTTTTGGTGCCCTGAAGTACCACCGACTTACTGGATTTAACAGACCACGACCGCGAAGGGGCCTCGCACGTTTCGCGTCGACTGGGTGAATAATTCGGAACTTAGTTGGAACGACTCCGGAAGCCCGGAGTCGTTCCAATTAAGTTCCTGATCTTGGATTTCAGGTCCAGCACCACTACAGAGGCCCGGACCTGGGTTAAAATCGAAGAGCGTCCACTCTTCGGTTAAGATAGTTTCTCTCTCTCTCTCTCTCTCTCTCGCTCTCTCTCCAGAAGCCACCCACCGCTTCTTTTCTGCCAGTTATTTTAGAAAATTTTAATTTACTGGTTTACAAATTTCAAAAAAGGAATCAAATTGAAACTACTAAAATAACAGCACTCACAGAACACCTTGCAAACAACAGGATACACGGGTTCGCTTTCACTGAAATGTTTACTACACACGCGAGAGGTTCTGGAATTTCGCTTCCTTATTTTCAATTTGATGAGACATTTCTTTGCCAGTTTTATTTTGTCCGAATCATAACAAAAAAATACACACCATTCGCCGTGGTAGATGTATAGTGAGTAAAGCGCTGGACATTCTATTTTCATCATCCAGCTTTGTGTACTGGGGTAGAGAGCAACACACCACCATCCCAGCGTTTTGACACCTCAGCGCCAATTGTGTTTGTTAGCACGACTACGCGTGCCACGGTTTCAAGCTTTGGTAAAACGTGCCACTACAAACATAATCTCAGAAAAAGAACGCATGAAACAGGGTTTGCCGCGTGTTACCCACACAGCGCATGAAGCGAGCTGTCAAGGCGAGGGATCCAAGATGTGCGCGGCCTGTCCCAGTCTGTCATACCCGTGATGTCACAAACGATGATGATGATAGCTAAAGAAGCGCCCCCTGGTGTTCGCGCACTCCGCCAATACGCGTCAAAGGGAGAGTCTTCCTGTCGTCTGCTTGCAAGACTTGTTTTTTCAAACATTACACGCGTTAGGCGAAACCCCACTTTGGCAGGATCCAGCAGGGCTGGGCAGTATCGCGATACAAATGTATCTCGATAGTATCTTAAAGATACTTTCGAGTGTCTCTGTCTCACTATCGAGATACATTTAAAAAATGTATTTGTATCCCAGTAGTGAAATACATTCAGAATATATCGGTTGTATCGCGATGCTTTGCCAGACTTAGGTATGTCGTTACATTTGTTGATGTTTTTACGATAAATTTATAAGATAAATACACGTTTTTGGTGCGAGATTTTTCAAAATTTATAACATGAACCCGCCCTATATCATAATCCATCACAATCACCAACATAAAGAAACCTGTGGTTTAAAGAAGCTGTTACTTGCAAGAATAACGAAATAGGATCCTTTCACGAAGCCCTCCACTCTTTCCAATTTAACATAGCGAACGCTGTAGAGGAGTTGGGTGGAGAAAAGCTATACGGCCCGGTTGTCGAATCTCCTCACACTATGGGTGACTCAGAGGCATATACACTCTCAGAAAAACAAAAAGTGTACCCTCATACCCTTTGTCCCATATAAACACCCCACAACTTCAGTTCGACGTATACAGCGCACTGACGCCGATCTGACGGTTCTAACTTTGACGAGAGGCTTGATAGCCGTGTGGTACAATTTATTAAAATAGCTAATGTACGTGTTACTGACCACGAGAAAAAAATCGGTATTTTCTTGGCCCTACTGCAAAACCTCAGTGTTTTCTTTCTGTTGTCTTTGATGCATATTTTAGCTACTTAATAATTTATATCGCACAGTTATCAAGCCGCGGCCTCGTAACATTTGGGGCCGTCTGTCCGACTATAGAGCGCTGTACGTCAAATTGAAGTTTTGGGGTGCATTATATGGGACAAAAGGGTGTAAGGTGATACCCATTTGTTTTAGAGTGTAGCGTTTGTATTTTGGGCCTTAAAATACGTGTATAGTAGTATTTGTATTCCCGAATACTTCTTCGGAGCGTCTTTGCGCAATGCGTAATGTTGGATGGCTTAAGAAACTTCCACCACGCTTACACACTCATCTCACGGATCACCGAGCACTCACGGCAATCGTCAGTGGTATCTACGACGCCAGCTACGACGGCCATGAGAATTGACCACGTCACACTCTTTGTCCTCGGGTACGTGACGGCACCATTTCACCCGCATTAATGCACGACCGTGCTAAAGCTGTCGCTTTCTGTTTCTACGCACATTGTGGGCGAAAAATACGAATTTTAAACCCTCGTTTCTTTTTGTCACGCGTCGATTCGGAAGGCATACATTATACCAAGACCTGTATCTGTGTGGAACCACGTTCTTCCATTTTCTTTTGGACGTAAATATAAAGCATCAATGATTGTTATTACTGTTGTTTTTATAAGGACAATAGCTACTTGGTTTCGGTACTGTCAGATTAGACTAGATAAGTTTTCATAAAGTTGCACTCGTTGCTTTTATTTGTGATGTGTAAATTGTTTATCCTTCCCTCCTGTAATAAACTCTGCTGCCATAAAATACGAAGGTAAATAAATAAAAATAAACGTGAGTGCTTTCTTGATGTGGAAATAAAAGCGTATAATTTCATATAATTGAGCCTACAATAATCTACCACGGCGGAGCAGTTCTTGTGTAAGCCACTATAGCATCTCGACGCCGAGAAACAAATCAAATAAAATCGGAAAATCCAATTACCAGAAAGCCTTAGTTCGTGCCATAGAGCACACACGAAACGTTCCTTTTCAGCAATCAGGGAATAAAATTCTTCACAAAGGCGTGACGGATCAATCAAACGTCCCCTTCCTTTCAACTTCTCTTCCATCTTTTGTGTTTCCTTTCCGGTTGTGCAAAAAAAAGAAAAAAGAAACGAATGTTTTGAGGTACGGGCACGCTTTGGCCTCAGACCAATCACCATCAGCAGGAGGTCGTCGCAGCCACCCGACCAGGCAAGATTGAAATCAAGATCCGAAACGGAACAATCAGAAACAGCCAAAAACACAACCACGCGCCCAAACCCTGGAAAGTTTGTGATACAAACGGCGACAAGCTTCGTCGACGGGGGCAGTCAGACTGCTACGTTCATTCACTGATCAATCGCGACTCATTACGATAATGGTTTCGGACACTGGCGAGGACGCTGGCCCGCACCGGACCGCAGAGACGTCAACAATCCATTTCATCCAATCAGGATTCACCATCAAGTCACGTGATCTTTCGTTACCTGTACGTACTACCGCGTGTTATTGGCATGTTACTGGGTCGAATTGTTGGTAGCGTTCATATCGGTCTAGATTAGAATGAAACGGAGATGAACAGACGTATTCTTCGTTTACACCTAAGCTGACAGTGAGGTGGAAGCTGTGTGCTCATTGGGCCAGCCCTGCGTCAATCTTTCGTCACGTGGTCACGCCCTCCGGCCGATACCCACTCGCAGAGAGCAGGGGGACGCGATGAAAGTGATGCCGTTGATTGGTCCGGTTAGCGCCATAGCTTCCACCGCACTGTCACCTCAGGGGTGAGCGGACTTATGGCGCATTCACACTGGAAGCGGATCCGCGTTCGCGAAGCGGTTGCGGATGCGGCTCGCGAGCGACCCCGTTCAGACACACCCAGAGGCGGTTGGCGGTTGGCGAGAGGCGGTTGGAGGTTTCTCGGCGATAACGCGTGATCTTTTGAGAGTTACGTTAGGCAACCCTGTTTTACAATCCAAAATCCACTTTAATCCACGATCCAAAGCCAAAAGTTTGCTATTTTGGCACCCGGAAAATTTTTCTTCGGGATGTTCGCACGCATCACGAGTTCAGGCAGCGAAAAAAGAGACATGGACCCGCAAAACTCGCCTGTGCTTCCCTCGACTTCGCCCGCAAGAAAAGCCCAGCTAGGCGCGCCTTGCTGACTCAGAACAGGATGCCCCCGACTTTTTCTTCGAAGTGGACCCTTCCCGCATGAATAGCTGACCTTGTTTTCGGGAAAGAGGGCCAGTGTTCTCCCTCGTTGTTCGCTCTTATCATTTTCGAAGTTGTGAACGGTGGGGTGGACCGTGGTGTGGGGAATGTGTTCGGTGCTAGCCGGTCGTGGCTTCGTTGGTGGCGGACTCTCCTCTCGTCTCTCGAACGTCGATCGAGTCTACTGTTTGTTTGACATTAAGCTCAAATAAACGCCGTATGGATTACCTCTGCATCGTCTGGTACGTACACTTTATTTCTTGAGTATGTTCCCTTTATTTCTTTTGGTAGTAGTACTCGTTACGGGTCGAGCTAGCACAGGTACCCTGCCCGCTCCGCGGTATTGCGTTGGCTAAGCAATCAGGCTCACGACGTCTCTATCGGCCTTCGTGGTGATCATGCACGGTGTTGAAAGCTTTCAATAGTTCACGCGATTATCTTATTGGGTACAAAAGCTGACATTTCGGTCGATCAGGGGCGGGTTCCGACGTTCTACGGGCAGAGACTAGCAAGGCAGCGAGCTTCGGGCTGTGGCACCAGGAATAATAAACAAACTCTTACCCGAACCAAATCACCGGTGCGAAGCCCGTTAAGATTACGAGTCAAATCTTTTCGCGGCGGATTCAAGTGACGGACGTGAACATCGCGTTTCTCCGTTGATTTGTCTGCTGTAACGCTAGGACTACAGCGCCTTAGACGCCTCGCCAGCGACAGGTGCCATCTTGTTTTGAAAGACACTGACGTCACGTCAGCGTCGCGTTCCGATTGGTTGCCGCTTTGCGGTTCGTGAAAGCGGTTGGGAGAAATCGGTCCCGAAGCGGTTGGCAAAAACGCGCTCAAACCGCTCGATCTCAGCCGCTTTGCGGTTGAGAACGCGCGGATCCGCTTCGCGAACGCGGATCCGCTTCCAGTGTGAACGCGCCATAAGGGCTGCTCTTTCTGACGGTCGCAACTCGTCACTGATCGGTGGAGTGTGTAGAGTTGGACCGGTGGGTCTTTCCCCGTGCCCGTTTATTAATTACTCAGATCGTCGCTCTATTTGTTTTGTCATTCCCACGGGAGATGGGTGAACCACGCCGTGGACATGTATCATGGGCTGTGGCGTAACTTCCGTTCGTGGGCGGAGAAAGCGGCAGCAACTTTGGTTTCCGGATGAAAGCGCTCAGTTCGCGCGTTGACAGTCGGCTGAGATAAAAAAGGAGGGAAGATTTTTTCACAATAGACCGATCTCCCCAGCCAGTTTGACTACGCCACCGCTGCCGCAATGCATCGAGGGAGCTTTAGTCTTTCTGCGCGTGCGACAACCTCGCTGGAGCTCTGCGCAGTGTGGAGCATGAGGCGGCACGAGCCGTCTTGTGCAGCTGCCGCCTGCCTCTTGCGAGCTAAACGCGTTAAGGGCGGCGTCACGGCATGCGCCGAACGCTTGTGAGATCGGTCTATTACGCTTCATCATCCGATCTAAAGCAGCTTCCCCAGCGAAATATATCGATTTAATCAGACTACACCCAGCCGGCGTTTAAATTGCAATCACCGCTCGTGTAATTTTTCCTGATGCCGCAGTGTGTATGGGTACAGGACGAGCTAACAGCTCTCCTTTGTTTTTGACACTATCACGGGAGCGTCGATCGGTGGGCCGGTAAACACGCGCCGTATCACTGTGAGTAGGTGGTGCTTTGAGCATGTGCTCAAAGCATGTTTATGTGCGAGCGTCGTCTGCTACGCATTTCTGCTATCTGCACACAGCCAACACCACATAGAATAATCTAGGCCCGATAGCGTCCTACTCCTCCTCTGTGGAACGCCATCCCAGTGGATGGCGCTAACTCAGCAATTCAATTTCAAAAAATATAAAAACACCGAAAACGACAAGGACGAAGAAATAAGAGAACACAAGGCGCACTCACAACAGTTGGATTGTTTGGAAAGAGCACGTATTATGTAGGCCGCATCAGCTTGTCTTGTCATCAGCATGTCGGTGCAAAGCTTGTTTGATATAATCAAACACTTCTTTTACGATGAGGCAATTGATGTGATAGCTTATGCAATCTACTTCTTTATCTAAAATTTTGCCTGTCTCATGAACTTCTCTGCTTGTTTTGCTCTTGTACCTGGCTAGAATCCCAAAAGAGGTCATGCAACGATATCGGGTTGAATGTCATGACACTGCAGAAGCGTACTGGTCCTAATCAGTCTGGCCCAAGTCACTCGCACAGACCGCCACTGATTCAGAAGCATATTTGTCGCGGTGTAACTGAGAATAAAAGGGGTCCATATCTTTCAGTCTTGCTTTCGGAAAGCTAGATGACGTTATTGCGGGATCGAAACCGCCCACCTGACGACAGTAGATCGCGGCTCAGGGATTGGAGACGAGAACTGCGTGAGCACTCGACTTCGGCTTGTAACAATCAATGCCTCGACCAGGGTGTAAGATAGACAGGTGGGAAACGGCCCATGCAGGCCTACCGCAGGCGCCGTGACCGGATTGTGTACTCGTCTGCTTTGCGGGTACCCCCAATTTGCGACAGATGGCGCTGCGGCAAGAAGAAAAAAGTTCCGTCAGTTTAGCTGCGGTCGCCACCGGTCGCCCGCTGGAGTGGGAGTTCGCGGTGCTCCACATAGATGGCGCCACAGAAAAAAAGAAAACCGAGGGGGACACAATCCGGTCGCTCATTTGGCTCTCGTTTCCCACCCGTCTATCCTACACCCTGGCCTCGACGGACACTCTCGGCAGTGGCTAGTGTCCAACCAGCGCGGGGACGACAATAGCCAAACACTTACAATGCCTGAGCTCAGCACGCGTTTTGTACCTTGCGAACCCCAGCGCGCGGCTATGATTAACAATGACGGAATGGAGACAGGCACCAGGCCACATGGCCGCTTGTTTTCGCACCGAGTTGAGGGGATAAACGCTACGCCATATATCTTCTTGGTGTTTTTTTTTTTTTTGCCTAGATAAGAGTTACGACTAGATTGTTCAGTTCTCAGCGTTAGGGAGTGATTCTAAATAATATTTAGCGAAAGTAAAAAAAAATATTTTCATGGCTCCTTCAATGTCATAGAACACAGGCTTACACGGGCACCTACTGCGGTGAATGGTCGAGATCGCCAGAAGGTCTATACTTTGTTTTACCTAAAGTCTAGACGCAACCAAGGCCACGAGCTGATGGGACCAAAGAGACAGCGTCAGAAGGGCACAGCCATGGTGTTCGTCATGTTTCTGTAACTGTTCTATCATCGCTGAACCATTCGCAACCAGAAATGACCCAGTGACTTGCGCTTTTGACGCCGATTAATTGGTCCCTTTACCTCGTAGCGTCGACAGCGTCTGACTCAAGCTTCCCAGGAAAGATTGCAGTTTCACTGCTCATACATCATGCAAAAAACACGTTGTTCCCTGCAGACACGATGACAAAATTATCTCCGAGCACACCTTAGTGCATGTTTTGAGCAGCATGTTGCTTTGTGCATATTGCAACTACATCGAACATGTCGAAGCATAGACTAGTCGTTTGCATGATGTCTTATGCCCGAGTCCCACTAGAGCGACATAAACAGGCGACAGCAGCAAGCCTTAAACACAGCAGCATGCTCGCGATGGCAGCCTTTGGCGGGCGTTTAGTCGTTTGGTGCTCATGAATAAGCACGACTGATTGCAAGCATGCCTAAGATATCCTGGAGTGCATGATGCTCGTGTTTGAGCATAGCCTCCTTTCTTCGACAAAGCGCATCAAATCGCGAAAGACTCTGGTTTGAAGCTTGTCGCTGTCGTTTTTTTCTGTTTGTCGCTCTAGGGGGACTCGGGCATTAGCAGTGTCACCGCGGCTTCATGGTGAATCCTGGCTCCAACGTGCCGTGCACAGACTTAGCTTGAAAAGTGTTAGCGCCTCATCTAGCCACGCTAAAAATATTTGCTGCCCCAAATTCTGCTGCATTATAAGCTGCCTCCCGCTCTCCCAATCGGTTAAGTCCACACTGCCATGGCTTCGAGTATTCCGTATCAGTTGTGCCTCGCGGGGGTATACCTGTGGGGCATACGGGTCCTCCGTCAGATGATTCCATTCACCTTCTTTCCCCACCACTCTACCAAATGACTAATGAATAAATACAAACACAAATGCTAGGAATCTCCTTATCGTCAAAACTTGGGATTCTTTTTTTTTTTTTGGGGGGGGGGGGGGAGGGGGGGGACAAGGAGATGCTAATGTCGGCGCCGAAGCCGAGCTCTCAACACGCGATCATTCCGTCGAAAATGCGTCTCTTCGGGACTCGGGTCACGTCCCGACCACAGACCGTCCTCTTCATGCCCCCCTCCCCCCCCCCTTCCCTCCTTCCCGTAAGATATTCTCACTTTCCCTTTCTTCCCATCCTTCTCGCCACTTCCCCGCCACTGTCCGTCTAACCTTTCGATGGACCGCAACGGACGCCAAGGGCCTTTCTAGACAGAGTAGGTGTTACAAGGAACGACGTTACTGCTAATACATTTTTTTCCAATAACCATTAATGTACCCGATAGAATCGAAAATAACTAACGAGTAAGGTAGTTAATATTTTACGATAGAGTCCGAAAAATAATGCTATCCGTTACGTCACGTTTTGGTCCCTCCTAAGCTGACTTGTACACGTTGCAAAAAAAGTAATCGATTACAACTGGAGTTACTCCTAATTGAAAAGCTTTGAATTCAGTTTATTTGATGACTCAAGAGGAAAATTAATTGACGGTTACTTGAAAAGGGGAGCAGTTACCTCTTCCGAATAATTAAGATATATCAAATGACAGACTTTTTCTGTCGGGTTATAAATCGGCCTTTGTACTCTTCACGATTGGACTAGATTAACAACCGAATTACAAACTATTAATCCTCTGAATTAACTCACCAATTTTGGCAGATCAACCTCCTGTTGCAGACTTGGTTCGAGGATTTCTTGGTAGGACACTTGTAGGGACAAATGGGTGCCATTAAGAAAGGGTGGGGAAAATAGTAATGGTTGCGAGCAATTTTAGTAGTTCCCAAAAGTAATAAGATTACTTTTTGTTACTATTTCCTATTCAAACTAATCAAAAAATACAAAATTACTACATAAAGTAATCGATTACGAGTAATTTGATTACCAGTAATGCGTATACCGTACAAGTCTTCCGTTAGGCCTATGCTTCAACGGGATCTCCTGTAGTCTGTATCCTACATATTTGATAAACAAAATATAAAAAAATGGTGAAATTGCTTTGTAATAGTTAAGTTGTGGTCCATGTTCTTATCCGCATAGTGCGGCTGTCAAATAACACAAGTGAAATTTAAATGTAACGCAAAACTAACGTAAAAGTAACCTTCGATGGATCTAGAAAGTAACGGTAACGGTATTTCGTGACATTAGGGACTTGTAGGGAACCGTTTTTGCCCATCCGATACGAGCATACGGGCCCTCCGGTACGAACTGCGCATATGCGAGTCTTCTGTGGTAGCGCATGCGCAGTTCGAACCGGAGGGCCCATCGTACGGTATCGGATATGCAAAACCTGTCCGCTGAAGCTCCCTATTTGCTGGACGGTAACGAATTTCAGTAACGCGGCAAGACGGCAGTCACGCGCTGCTAATACATCGTACAAAAGTCAGTTCGTAGAACCTGTCTGAGGCGGGTTTCTTCCTTGTACGACGAGCGTGTCACATTCGGCATACAAAAACTGTTTGCAAACATGTTCGAAGCACACATGTGTATTTAAAAAAAGCAACGTGCTACGAACATGCTATCACGCGTGTCCGCAGACATTTGTGTCATCGTGTGCAGTGAACGTCGCGTCTTTTGCATGATGTGTGAAAACTGGCAGTGTTGTAGGCGTTACTGAAGAAAAAGGTGCGAAATACGTTACCAGACATGTACACGTTACCCAAAAAAAGTAACTAAATACCGTTACTCGTTACTCGCTCAAAAAGTAACTAAATACGTTACTCGTTACCGATTCTCAAAAGGAACGCGTGAGTTACCTCAAAAGTAACGAGTTACTTTTCACGTTACTTTGAAGACTAAATACACAACTGCTTTTGTTTCATGGTTTATTGTTTTCTTTGTTTGTTTGTTTGTTTGTTTCTTTATTTCGGACACAGGGTCACAAGGAGAAAGGACAAAAGGCAGATAAGCTCTGCCTGACGAGGCCCAGTCCCCTCAGTACACTGCATCAGCAGTCAATGGAAAAAAAACAAGTACAAAACATCGGCAAAAAACAAAACATCGGGAAGAAACAGCAGTGCAATATCATCGGTACCATTACCTCCACAAGGATGAAAATTACACGTCATATTTTATACAGAAGCTAAAATAGACCTGATCACAATACTATACACAGTGCATGTAAAGACAAATTGACGTTCAAATTTATTAGTCGTTGCCCTTAAGCAGCAGCTGCCTGTGGAAGTCTTCATCAGTTATGTTTCCCGCTTATTTGAAAATACATTTCCGGTGACGCTGAAGCGTCGTTCTACTGACGCGCTCGAAGGAACGGCAGTGTTGTGCTTCAGCAAGAGCTGGTGAATCTTCGGGAACTGCGCCTTCATTGAGGACAGCGGGTAAGGGGTTATGTGCCTTCCCGTGTTTGGAACCTCCGGGTTTACATTCGGTCCGTACCCAGTTCTAGAAAGTTCAATTAACGAACCTGACTGTGCTCGCTGGGTAAAGGACATTCTCAGCTGTAGAGTTCAGTACAGCAACGTTTATCGCTGGACACGTCAGTCGAACTGTTCGACTGACGTGTTCAGCGATACATGTTGCTGTATTGTCATACTGTTTATTTGTTTTTCTGGTTTTCCATCTGCCTTTATCGCAATAGACACATACTAAGGCTAGAATAAAAACAAGGCCGTTAAAGCGGTGTTGTACACGTTACTCCTCAAAAGTAACGAGATACCGTTACTCGTTACTTGGCCTTAAAAGTAACTAAATACCGTTACTCGTTCCTTTTCTGAAAAAGTAACTAAATACGTTACTCGTTACCGAAAATAGTAACTAAATACAAGTAACTCGTTACTTGTAACGCGTTACGTACATGTCTGTACGTTACTCGTTACTTGCAAAATAAAGGAACGCGTTTCCGACGTACGTTACTTCAAAATAAACGGACCATGTTACCGTTACCGATCAAAAGTAATGCACGTTATATATACGTTTTGTTTTATTCTTAAACTAACAGTAACTGCGTTTTATTTATTTATTAATTTTTTTGCGACCGCGTTTTTTGAGATTGGGACAAAGGTCGTGGGCGTTGGCTTTCATTTTTCTAAAGTGATACTTTTTGCGTGGGGAAAAGTCGAGCAAAATTTTGAATGTATCTGGAATGAGATTCAAGTGAATGACTTGGCGCCCGTACTTCCTTTCAGTTTAAGGGCGGACCTACAAAATCATTTTCCGGAAGGTAGGAGAATCCTCCTTGCCACCCTTCCATTTTCCCCTCTCCCACTCTTTTCTCGACGGCGGTGGGACTCCCATTAGAGAGTTTTCGTAGTCCGCGTTTCCCCTCCGCTAAGCCCTCCGATACGAAGAAGCCGCCACTGCGCCTGCGCGCCTATGGCCTTGACTGTACAGTTCCGGGTATCGTAGCGGGTTGCGGTGAGCGTTGCGGGACGGCGAAAACGATCTACGAAAACTCCCTATTGTTACTGCAGGGCCGGATAAGCCGGGAGCTTATCCCGGCTCATCCAGCCCCAACAAAAGGAGTCCCCCTCCGTCAAGTTAGCAGTGGGAGAGGGAAGAATGGGAAGGGTGGTGAGGAGAATGTTTCTACCTTGCGGAAAATCTTTCGGTAGGTCGGGCTTTACGTCCAGATGCAGCCTATGCTACGAGCCAAAAGGACCAATCAAGCGGTGTCAAAAGCGCAAATCACTGGGCCTGTTTTTGTTCAAGGTTGGTTCAGCGATGATGTAACGCATGCGGAAACATAACGATGCACCATGATAATCCCATTTTAAGCATTCTCATTGGTCCCATCAGCTTTGTAGCATCGGCTGCCTCTGGACTTGAGGGAAAACGGAGTATAGAAACACGAAAAAAATGTAAGTATACTTTTGTGCAGATCTTGGGAAGATGTAATTAACTACGTTATCCTTTACTTAAAATAAGTAACCTAAGTCCGTTTCCCGTCACTGTTTTGAAAATGTATCGAGCACGTTACCACGTTACAGAAGAAACCAACGCGTTACCGGTAGCGCCGTGGCTTGTAACGCTCTCTCGTTACGCATATTCGGTAACTGGCAAAACAAAAGACAAAAAAAAACTGTTTTTGAGCCAACACAATGGCGTGTGAGTGACACGTCACTTTCGGAACAGGTGGAGGGATGGTCTGGGCGCCAAGTCACGTGGATATGTGCAGAGCGCCGCCGCACCGGCTGGAAAGACTCGTAGCGCTTGCTGCAGTCCATCGGAAGATAACACGGGGAATATCCTCCTCCTACCCTCTCCCTCCTCTCCATCCTCTCCAACATCGTTGGATGTTCCCTTCTTTTCCCTACTTCTCCATTCCTCCCTCCACTTCCCGATATCTGTCGGCATAAAAGTCTGCGCTCATCTGCGCATGCGCAAACGATGCAGTCGCGTGGAAGAGCGCCGTTAGTGGGCTTCCCTCGGGGTCACGAGAGTCCCCCCTCAGACTCTTCGGAGTCGTTCTCATGCAGCAAGTAACGTAGTATAACTATATACTCGCCTTCACTTCCAGGAGACTACTCGAGAAAGTTCTGCTTCTCGAGGAAACTTTCGAGTTTCCCCTGTTACGAGGTGAATTAAGAAACTTGCGCGTGCATCTAAACGAGCACTGAACTCTTAAGAAAGTCATTTTCATTAAGCGCCAAGATAGGGTAAGTGTAACACAAATAAAATGTATCCCCTCCCCCCTTTCCCACCTCCCTTTAAAAAAAAATCAATTGTTAGCGCTACACGTATTTCGGGATACTTGTTTGAGGGATTCCGAAACATGGCCTTTTATTTCGGTGTCGACGTCTCCAAAAAACAAAGGATTCCCATGCATGTCTCGGAATTCAAAAATGAGCGTGCCGACGGAAATTTCTCGCCAGTTGTTTTCTTCGGGCAATGTTTACTTTGTAACATGTGTCCTATCTCGGCACTTAAAAATGTTTCTTTTTTTCTTTCTTGGAGTTCGGTTAACTTTTTTTCAGGTTATATGTTTGTTAATTTTATATTATTTCCGGCTCAAACGCAAAAGGTGTCATTTTCAGGTCTAAGTATCAAACCTTGCAAGAATGACTACCCCGCAACGCGTAAACTACACGCGGAGTTGTATTTTGTTTTTCTTATAGACGACAATATAACCATAGTCGCCAAGTAGACAGATAAATCTGTTTATTGATGCATAGGAAGATAAGCCGGTGTTCGTTCTCTGACTGGTTACTAAGTAGGGATGGGTAGAGGGGAATACGGACATTTAGAATAAAATAAGACAAAAAAGGCGACGTGTTTTTTTTTTTGCCGAATTCCAACTGCACTCGTTTAGTTCAACTTGTTGCATTAAAGAGGCAGTAGTCCCACTGCCCCTGTTTAATGCAACCGGCCGAAGTAAGCGTGAGTGGCATCGAGGTTCTCGTAGGCTGCGGTCAAACCGATGATTCATTAAGCTACAGATGGTTTGCAGACACCGTCTAAAGCTGAGACGTGTTTATTTCTTGTATGACTGTCCTGTATCACTGGTCACACAAGCACATCTATTTCTACCTGTCAGAAGCATGCGTGCGCATGAAGCAAGCGTGCTCTGAACAAATGCTCGTGGCGCGTCCGCAAGTAATTCTGTCGTCATGTCCGGAGGGAACACCTTGTCTTTTGTATGATGTGAGGGCCGCGGGACTTAAGGAACAACGATGAGGCTACGGCAATTGGTCCCGATGGCATTTCTCGTCGTGTTCACTCTATTTCCCTATTTTCTATGTTCATAGGATATAGTAAACTGTAAGTCACAACGTGCTTACCATAATATACCGAGAGATAGCCCACCTTAAAGCGAGAAAAAAAGATGGTGAAAATGAGGAGGAGGTTTACTTTAAATGTGCTGTCAAGAAAGTTTTAAAAAAAATTCTACGTTTACTTTTCGTGGTCTGCGAAGCTTGTTTTCACGATTGAGAACCAATGGAGCCTAGAAAACTGTGCCCCTAGGGTCCTTAATCTGGACACTTGACGAAAAAGTCGGCGACAAATCTGGCGGCTATGATTGGCTGGCGCAAAGGTAAAGTGCGAAGTTGGCCAATCACGGCCGCCAGATTTCTCACAAACATTTTCACAAAGTGTTCGGATTAGGGTCCCTGGTTAGCAGTGTTCGTTTGTCTCCCATTGTGGCTCAGTAACACTGCCGAGGTCGCCGTTGGACAGAGCGCTGCAGTTAGTAGAGAAAGGCCATCTTTCGGTGTTTTTGAAAAAAAAACAGCAAATCGTGCCGAAAATAGGGGGCGGGTTATCTTTCGAGGGTGGGGCATCTCTCGGTATATTACGGTATTTATTCATTCCCAATACCTTACAGGCTCATTACGAGCATTGCGTAAGGGGGAACATTTAAACAGATGCAGAAATAAAGAACGCAACGAATAATGATACACAAAATTAGTGTGCAGGTGCCATTCAGTCCTACACATACAAATCGGCTGAACTATATATCCACAATAAATACATAATTAAATGTATCACATACGCCGACAATAATATGCCATAATAAATAAAGTAAGTGTAATTAGGAACAAAACGCAGTAAATAGAAAGAATAATACAAGTTTTTTTTACGAAACAGTGTGGTGTCAGTAGTGGTGACCATGGATTTTGGAAGGTTCTTCCATGTGCGGATGTCTCAAGGTACAGCCGAATTCATTCATGCGTTTCTTGACCCGGTGAGATGTTGAAAACTTTTGCTTTTTTGTAGTGCGATGGGATGACCTAGTAGGTGGTTTAAGGAAAGAAATATTTGCATAGCAATTGCTGTAATAGAACGTATGGACTATGCACAAAAGAGACACGGTACTACGCTGTTCAAGCAAAGGTAATGGGCACTGACGTTTGAGGAGAGAAACACTCACGTTAAAGGAATATGATGATGTTAAGAAGCGTGCGGCGTGATTTCGAACTTCTTCGATGCGTGTGGTTAGGTATTTCTGGTGGGGGATCCAGATAGCTGATGCGAATTCTAGTTTGGGTCGGACATATGTTTCGTAAGCTAGTTTTCGAAGATAATCAAGGGATGTTTTAGGGCTAATATAGCCGAGAGTTCTGGATGCGTCAGGTGTTATGTGTTAACATGGGCGACTTACGAAACGTTCGATCTGAACTGGACACCAAGATAGTTGTAGGATGAATATATACTTAGAGATGAGGTGGCTAAAAAGTACATACCATTTCACCGGATCGTCCCCAGAAAAGAAAAGAAAACACATTAAGAAAACAGCGGGACATCACTTTCCATTTTAAATAGGAGGCGAAACGACGGCTTGACCGACTGGAGCCCTGGACTAGGGGCCCCACCCATCTTCGGCAATTTCCGTATTGAAATAAAAGTTTACATCATCATCATCTTCCTCTTGCTTATCCTCTCAAAAGCGTTTCCCATTTTCAGCTCACACTGTCAGCACGTACAGATCGTACACGTACACTAAAGAGTATATATATGTCATTTCACATAGATACATACCATTTCACCTTACGACAGGACGACCCGGAATATACCAACCTTGCTATGCGGAGAGCAAGTCGTCTGCTTCTTGCACCGGGGTCGCGGTGACGTCAGAACGACGCCGAGTTCTGATTGGCTTTGATTGAAAGGATAGTGGGTAGACATCAATGCTAAATACCTTCAGGTCTACCCACTATTTTTTTTTTAAATCAGCCAATAAGAAGTTGCCGTTCTGACGTCATCGCAACCCCTGTGCAAGAAGCAGACGAACTTGCTCTCCGCTTAGCTAATCTCCCGATGTGAACAAATCACGTGATTATTCGGCCCGCGCGCCCCTCGCAAGGTCGCTAGTCACTGACCCAGCAATGGGTTGACTTGGATAGCTCTTATAGCGCCCGTTCGGTACGTGGCAAACAAACAAAGTATATTTACAAAAAAGAAAGTTTATTCAATCACTTTTTGTTGTTGTTGTTTTCATATTTGTTACTGACCAACCTGCCGGAAGGAAAGAATGAAAAGGTCTAAAGGAGAGAAACAGATTCTGCACAGAAAAAGGTGAAGAGTAAAGATGAAAAGAAGAAGAGAGAGCAATAAACTGTCTGAAGACGAGAACGTGCGCGGAGGGTTACACGACTGAAAATTCGGTTTGCGTTACGAGTCGGAAGGAAGGGAGGAGACTGGGTGAGCTAACGTGCTGACAGTGCGAGCTGAAAATGGAAGGCGCTCTTGAGAGGAGAGGCAAGGGGAGAGGAGGAGATGCATGGTTTGTTTGAAGAGAAGGGGGAAGAGAGGAGATGGCCGAGCCGTCGTTTCGTCTCCCATTTGAGGTGGAAATTGATGTCCTCCTGTTTCCCCGATGCGTTTTGTCTTTTTCTTTTTTTTTTCTGGCCAGGATTCGGCATATTTTATTGCGGCATCCGGCTTCTGTGTCTATCTTTATTTGTGTGTGTGTGTGATATGAATGTCCGTTGTTCGTATTCTGGTAGTTTCATTTATGACTGAGTCCCTATTGCAGATTTTTTTTCTTCTTTTCTTCCTCTCTTCTTTGTTGAGTGATGAGAATATATGTCGTCTTTCGCTGCGCTGAGTCTTCTCTCTCGGTGCATCCTTCATTTCTCTTCGGCGAACTTTCAGTTCTCAGCGTTCCCGATTCTATCCAATCATTCATGTCCTACTGGGCCGATACCTTGACAGCCATCTTTTCCGCTATACGTCTCTAGCGTAGGGTTGTTGTTGTTGTGGTTGTTTTGTTCTCTCCTTCGCGTGAACTCGCATTCAAGACGTTCCTGTGTCTTAAATAGGGTTACTGATTTTCGGCCTTTATTTCTGGCACGAACAAATGCAAGGCGCCGGCGTTTACACTCACTGACAGGATTAGAACGGTGGGAGTTTCTCCTCGAAGCACGGCTCCCAGCACGTGCTTGTTGCTTTCTACCGTGCTTTGGGTGCGCGTGTAGGCTTGAGGTTCAAGAGACGCCGACGCGTTATCGACCATAGGATGCTCGTACTGGACGAGGGACAAATGAGGGACCTTAATGCCGTTTTTATCCTTTCAAGACTACATTTTTCTAACATGAAAAGGTTTTTTTTTATCCTCTATTCTTAGACCTTGTGTTTCAAACCTTTCTTTCACGCATCGCTTATTTTCTTTCCCTGACTCAGGTTAGGTTGTGTCGTCTTTTCACCAACTTTCTCGCGCGCTCACCCATTTTTTTAACTAAAATTTACAGAAGATTTTTTTCGTTTTTTTTAAATTTATAGTCGCGTTACGCACAATGATTCTTTTTCGGATAAAGACGGTCCCCAAAACGCGCCTGCGTAAAACATTTTTTGATGTTTGTTGGCCGGAAGAGATTACCGCCTTTGAAACCGGCTACCACACGTCGTAACGGGAACATTCGGGTTCCTCTAGGCCATGAAATAGTTCGGGAGCAACTCCACGCGTTCCCGTCGTTAGTGAACGGGACAATTATTCGCTAATTTTTCCCTAGGTGGAAGTAACGCGCGTCTGCGGGACTTTTCCAGGAAAAGGTTCATGGTGTGCTGGCTGTGCTAGGAAAAGGCACGCAAGCGGCAGCACAACTATCAGAATAGTTATCACTATAACTGTCACGATTTTCTAAGCGCTAGTGGATTAAGAGAGAACACTACTCGGGAAAGGGAACTTTTTAACAGTTCGTTTTAGTTGTATGAAATTTGCGGGCATATTCATAGCTAGGAAAGAAGATGGCATGCCAATTTTTAAGTTTGTAGGTTTATCCTTCAAAGGGTTACATAAAAGTACATCAAATGAATTAACAGTGCACCACATCAGGAAACAACTATCGTTCAGAAAAAGTAATCATAACTGCCATTATTTTTTGTGTGAACCATGCAGTATATTAAGGTTGTCAGGTGGTTATAAAGAAAATACAGAAATAATAAAATTGTTGTTAGACAACAAAATTTAAAGAATTACTTTGTTTTTATTTCCTTGCATGCGCTAATTTAAAAATACTGCAACTTTTCGTGACAAACGACCCCGAAAATGCAGAAAGCAAGCTCACAGCCGCGTTTCCTTATACAGTTTCAGTACGGAAACTTCAAAAAACTGGCTCCACACATCAAATTAATGTCAAATTATAGTTTTCCTGGACCGTGACTTTATGCCGAAAAGTAAAACTGAGATAAGCGCGTTTCAAAGTTCAAAAAGCTGCACTTGAGATGGTGCGGGCAAATTGGAAATAATTTCTTGTGAAACAGACACTTTAGTTTCAGGAGTGGAACTTTCTGAGTGCATCCATCAAAATATTTGAAAGTTGCCGAAACCATTCGTTATAAATGTGACTCTAATAAATATTTCAAGTTTATATAAGTGTCGTCTCTTAAAGGCGCGTTCGAAAGCCGATGCGCTCTGCTTCCATGCGCCTGCCAGTCAGTATGACGTCTCCAACGGCAACACCTAGATCCACTGAATGGGTATACTCTTTAGTGCAACGACACTCCAACGATCTTGGTTCCTCAACCAATTATTGCCAGTTAACTGACGCTTCACCGAAATCGAAGGCAACTATTTGTTATCCGAAAACGTCAAAACCTACCTCTACGGAGCAAAACAGTATCGCTCCAGCTTCCCGACATCGTAACCGTATACACCTAGAGCTCAGAGAAGTCGAATGTTTTAATCACAACTATCGCCGACCAAGCCTGCTTTATACTTGAAGAAAAATGGCGGTGCCCACGAGGCTGTCGAGGAGCGGCGTGCCCATACACTAAGCGCAGCATACTTAGTGGCATTCGCGCTACTTGTATGCAGCATATACAAAATACACATTGTTCGCTGCAGAAACAGCATTACAGAATGATCTGCTGAAACGCCTCAAGAATGTTCGAAAACCGTTTGCTTCATACATATATGCAGGCTTGTAAAATTTACTTCAAAAATGTACCTAAGATACAGTTACATTTACTCATACGAAAAGGTACCTCCGATACGTACCTTGGTACTCGCTTAAAATGAACCTAGGTACAGGTACAGTTACTTTAAAGATACTTTCTATACTTATTTCCCCCAAATTTGTCGGAATATATTGGATAAGAAGCTTTTATATTATGGATACACACAAGAACGAGTTCAATAAATGTGCTTTATTGGTGTCAATTCGATGTCCACATCGGAGTTAAGTCCTCACGTGCCTTATCCCCACGCTCCAATTGGTTCACCGAGGCCGTAGCTTCCACTGTTGACCATGTCACGCCGAAACTGCCGAAACTCGCTTGTTGATATTCTTGCACTCAGGGCCGGTGCTGACGTCGACGGGCCCAGAAAACGTCGGCCGCATGGAGAAACTCATGTGTCGAGTGCATATACGCCTAACCTCCGCGACGACAAACAAAAAACTAAAAGCTTCTTTTTTTTTTCGTTAATAAAAAAAAATATTTTTTCTGGCACATTTTTAGTTCTGATAACTTGCGAAATTCGAGTTCGATTTATTGAGAGAAAACTCTATTATATAGGCGATGTTACATTGCTTTACGATTGTAACTATAATTGATTTTCAATAATATTTTATTGTATTTATGCAGAAGAGAACCATCACCAGGACAAGATACAAGCAACAGAAACTGCGCACATCTGTCAAGTTATCTCCCCCTTGTGCAGCTGTCAGAGGAGCTTCAAACACGCAATGAAGTCAATTTTGGTTTGAGATGAAGGAAGCGGGTAGCTATTTTCCCTAAACGGAGTACCGAAGCGATTCAACACAATTGGTGTCGCTAGAACGGCATCGCTAATCCACCGTCCACTCAAATGAACACCGCCATTCGCTAGAGTGTCGTTCGATGAAACATCATGGGCTGGGCTTCGTTCGCTAGCTCGTCGTTCGATCAAGTCAGTGCCTCTCAGGTCGTACCCAACTCAACGTTAATCACAGCGCATGGTAGTGTGCTAATACTTCAAGATTTATAGCCTTACCATTTTGACGTATTGAATAGAAAGGTAACTATAAAAAGTAACTTCACTTAGTTACAAGTTACTGGAAAATGTACCTAAGGTGCAGATACAGATACCGAGAAATGAAAGTGACTAGGTTTGTACCTCCGGTACAACAAAATTACTTATAGTCTGTTGCAACCTAACGAACGAAGGGCGAGAGTAAGACGGCCGGGGAGGAGACGCAGGCGGAACGCTGGAGAAGAGAGGGGGAAACCTCCTTTCTCTTTAGCGTTCCGTCTGCTTCTCCTCCCCGGCCCGTCTTACCCTCGCCCTTCGTTCTTAGGTTGCAACGGACTATAGATACTGATTTCCAGTTACTTGCACTCTACGTACTTTACAACCATGCATGTATGTATGCCTCGAACATATATATCTCGCAAACAGAGTTTTATGACCAAGGTGACAGCGCCGTCATACAGGGACAAAAACACGTCCCGGACAGTAAAGTGTTTTAGGTAACCGTGGACCCTCCGCCTCGAACTGCGCATGCGCAACAACAGAAGACTCGCATATGCGCACTTCGTATCCGGAGGGCCAATCGTGCCATATCGGGTGTGCGAAAACGTTTCCCTAAAACTCTGCATTGTCTTTAGACTGTCTCTTGTGTGATCTATTAGCGGCACGACTGCGGCTTTAGGTTTGAACGAGATTTTCCGCCGGCTGTCTGTTGACCTCTCCACCAACAAAACCATGTCACTCTTTAATTAAAAGCACGTGAAGCTTTTTCTTTTTTTCTCCCCGACTTTGTATCTCCAATTTCTCCATGTCAAACTTTAAACATAGAGCGTGGCAAGCTTCCTCTAATCCCGGGCTTTCTCTTTTATAATACCACCCCCCATTGTTTCCCCCTTTGAAAGGAAAACCCTCGACCCGGCTTCCCGATATCTGCCCCGACACCCGATCCTCCCGAAGAGAGATGCCGTACTAATATAACGCGGAACAGCCGAAGCCTTTTGTCGTCTCTACCCTTCGGCGTTGTTTTGTCCCGTCGACGGGCTTCTTTATTAGCGTCGTTGATATTTTCCCGTCCGAGCTCGCATTTCACATTCTGGAGCAGGTTGCCACAAATGCTTGGTCGAGACCAGAGAGCGTGGATTTAAGCGAGGGAGCAACTAAAAACATGGAGAGCGTTTGTGACTCCGTGAGAGACCCTTTTCAAAAATGACCGCATCTCCACGTGGTGAATGAGTGTAGATTGGGGTGAAGCTTGGATGGTGCTGATGATACTGATTTTTATTGTTCATAGAGTAGTGCTGATGGTTCTGTTTTTTTTTATTGCTCATGGGTAGTACTAAGTTTCGGGTTGCATTTTGACTCCATTATTACTGCACTTTATGGTCGGTAAAATGCAGAGCACTGGTTCTTCTAGTGGTCAGCTTGGACCCGCTAGAAGCCGTGAGCTGCATCTCCACCGCTTAAGTCAATCATCCATGTCAGAAAGAGAATGTGTGTGATGGAACGTGGTTATATACGCATTTGAGCATTTGACCGCAGCGGCCCCTCGTCTATAAACGTTGAGCCAATGCATGCAAAGTTTAACGCGATTATACACGCATTTGACCGCAGCGCCCTCTCCTGTATAGACGTTGAGCGGCTTCCTGGATCAACGTTTCATCCATGACAGAAACCCCAGCTCTTGAGTTACTACCACATCTCAGGGCCCCTACTCGTCCCGCAGTCGTGGCCGAGTGGTTAAGGCGATGGACTAGAAATCCATTGGGGTCTCTCCACACAGGTTCAAATCCTGTTGACTGCGCAAAACATTCTTTTTTTTCTTTTATGTGAGCACGGACGCCGGACGGACGGACGGACGGACGGACGGACGACGGACGGACGGATAGACCGCTAAGAGCGAGCTACGCCGCTAAAACCGCATCAAGCAACATTGGAGGTCGCATATGTAGCCTGGTGATAGTTAAGGGGAGAAAATTGGCTTAGGGGGACGGGAGGAATCATATCTTTGTCTTTTTAGACTTAGACTAGGTGGCGCACGTTACCGCACGTTACAAACGGTATAGCCATTAGCATCCATCCATCCATTCATTGGGCACGATACGTGCGATTGGATCCGAGTCCTCGCCGAACGCTGACGTACCAGCACTCGTTCTCGGTACGAGTTGAGCCGAGCTGACGCCGAACGCCTTCGTGTAAATTGGATGCTCTAAAACGTGATTGGGGTTGTGTGTATGTTTATACAGCCTAGACCTTGCTTTTGTCTAGTTCTAGGCTGCATAAACGATACAAACAACCCCTAATCACGTTTTCAGAGCATCTAATTTACACGAAGGCGTTCGGCGTCGCTCGGCCTAACTCGTACCGAGGGCGAGTGCTGGTACGTCAGCGTTCGGCGAGGACTCAGATCCAATCGCACGTATCGTGCCCAATGAATGGATGGATGGTATGCTAATGGCTATGCCTTTTGTAACGTGCGGTAACTTGCGCCACCTAGCCTAAGTCCTAAAAGAACAAACATATGATTCCTCCGCCTCCCTAAGCCAATTTTGGTCTGCCTCAACGGGCGACGAGTCTCCCAGCTGCAGATGAGCAATTTAGCCAGTGCAGTACAACCGCTAACCTGGGGTCTTTAACGTGCGTCACGTGGTAGTGATACACGACCGCGCGCCGGTACGATGCTCATCCAGATCGAAACGGACAGGGGTGGGGATTGAACCCAGGATCCCTGGGTTGTGCATGGCGTGCCTTTCTTCGTGTAGATATATTGTCATCCCCTCCTTTCCGCCTCACCCATCGTACTGGAGGAGACGTCGGCTGAAAGGGGAGGGGAGGGAGAGAGGTGGTGCGATAACTTTTCAGAGCAAAGTAAGTTAGTCATGTCTCATGAAGGCTGATATCATGATACCTCGGAGTCGGCGCGTTGCTTTGTGCTTGCCTGGGCTGCTCAGGAACTTTAGACTTCGTTTTCTGTTTCCCATTTGTGTAGCCATTTCCTTTAAATCATATTGTTGTTGTCACCATGACCAGTACACGCGTACAGTGAAGCTTTGAAGCGTATGTTCACCTAGAGACACATCTTTCTTTCTTTTTTGTTTGCTGATCGCAACAGAAACAATTGAGATGGCCTCCTTCGTTGGTGTAAGCCATCTTTATAAGCATTCCGAGTTTCAGCGCTTTTAAAACAACCTTTCTTTATCAGTAAGATGAAAAATACCCCCTTAAAGAGCTCTATGGTGGTACAACCATTACCATTAATAATGAACGTGCAGTCTTGATGCTGTTTTTCTTTTGTCTATTTCTTTTTGGTCGTCACAGGTCTTCCGCAATGACGAAGAAATTACTTGTTTGCACTGCACACGTTCTGGAGCTTGAAGGGTCATGATCTGAACGCTCTTTCAAGTCAAAAATAAACATAAAAGTTTTTTGTTTTTGGGGGGGGTTTGTAAGTGTATGATTTCTAAAAACAGATGCTTCCTTTGCGTGATTTCAACTTCCATTTTGCGAATAAAGGAAGCATTTACAACTTATCGAAATGTCAACGCTTCTAGATTATCTTCATAAAAGCTGGGCCATCTTGGTGGATCTGGCTTTCAGGTTTCGCAATCTGACTGAAGAGTATTGAGATGAAGGCGCCGTGCAACCTATATTATGATTGCAGGCTAAAGATTTCGAAGGTGTAATTTGTTAATTCCTCACTCAAATCTTTTCTTTCCTTTTTTCCAAACCCCCCTCCCATTTTCAGGGGTTATGCAGGGGGGGGACTTTATGGTGGTATAGGCTCTACGATAGTTACCTGCGTCGCAAATCAATTTTGTTCCCAGCCATCGTCCTGCTTTCATTTGATCCTGTTAGACGAAATGTTAGGGTGAGAAACGTACACTGCATTTGCATAGTTAAAGACTGGCGCAGTCTTTAACTATGCAAATGTTAAAGGTTACCGCTAGGTTACCGCTTAGGTAGTTCGTTTGGTTTAAAATGATATATAAATATCGTGTCTTATATACCTATTTAGAAAAACTATGTCTATATCAATTAATTTGTAATTACTTCATTATTCATTTTAAATTTTAATGATACAACTATGTGTCTCTCGAGTTTAAAAAAATTAAAGTTGACGAGCAAGAATGTTATTCTTATTGGTCTTTTTCGTTATTTTACCGGCACAAGAAAATATAGAACTACAAAACTTCGGCATAACATAAACTTAAATAACTTAAATGTTTTTTTATTACACCTTTAATCGAGACAAAATGCTCCTCTGTAAGCTTTACAAATAAAAGAATCGCCAGACAGGCCCAGAATCGCGCTAACTTACGTGTACACTGCTACTTTCTTTGCGAACGCCATTTATCTCAGTTTATTGAAAGTTGCTTCAATTCCCACGAGGCAGCCACGCGAACCATCAAGTTTGTAAATAATAGCAAAATGATATAATTTGTTTTAATATCAAACGCCTTACATTGGCTATCCTTGCTAAAAGCAGTACGAAATAAGTATGCTAATTTCGTACTTTTATGCAAGAAAATATCAATTTATAGTATATCTTAGTAGACATCCTATATCTGAAGTGTACGTTTAATATATACTTTAGTGTACTTGTCATTTTTAGCGGTGCGGTCCGCGTGTCAACTTATTTGTCAAGCAAGGTGTACATACCTGAAGTACAGGCTGTTCACAAATTATTTTTAAAACTTTTCACGTTTACAAAGACATCCCACACTACGCAAGTCCATGGCATGTGTCGTGTACTCAACTGTACAGTATTAAAGTGTTCACTGATATTACATTTGCTTGTTTCTGGTGCCCCGATGACGTAGCACGTTGGGTTGTATCGTACGAAAATGTGGTCCGCACAAGAAGAAGCGCGGTGCGTCCCTTGGTTCATCCCGAACAAAATTTGATGCACAAACGCAACGGCCTTTCTCAATCAATTATAATTAAAGGGTGTATGAACTGATTTTCAACTTCTCCTCCTTAGCTTTACTCCTCAACCCAAAAGCGAAGTGAGAAATCACGTGGTCGTGACGTGCTTGGACACCGGTGCGATCACTGATCTCTATTGTAGTACGCTGGATTACGGATGGGAAGCCCGACAGTGGCACCACCGGTGGGAATTACTCGACACCAGGTAATACATGCAAGTCTCTCGGTCGAATTAACAAAAATGAACTTTTTGAAGCTTGTGTGAAGCTTCTTGTAACCTAAATTTAATGAGGTTTCGTAGGAACAGTGGCACGAAATTTAAAATCGTCAGTAACTGTTGAGAAGGTTATTAGTGACTTTTAGCAAACCAATACCGTACTACCATTACCGTGGGCCGGACTGCGCATGAGCGACTCGTACCGGCGTTGAGTCCCTGAAACGCTGTACTGTGGTCGCCTTAACGTGATACCGCGGCCCTGTGTTCAACATGGCGGCGTCCACGCTCCGCCACGGCAGGCGTCGACGACACATTTACTCTTTCAGAATGGTGGAGGAGCCATTTAGGAACAATCGTAGCAGGAAATATTGCTGAAGGAGCCATATTTATTTGTGAGAGCTTATTCTATAACGATCCCGGTACGTCGCAGAATGGGGCTGTTTTTCTTCCTTTCCACAATATTAAAAAAAAAATTGTTTCAGATGGCATTGTGATTTTCTGGGTAGCTCTTTTCTGTTCAAAGCATATTACAGTCAGTGCCTTCATCACGCGCTCATTGTGTGTGGACGCGCTTTGGCTGCGTGCAGCTGCGTGAGCACTCTCCTGCTTTCAAGACGAGAAGGCTCGCGCTGGAGGCGGAGCTTCGACTGCGCTCTTCGTAGAGTGTCTTCATACACTCGCGCGCTTTTGCTCGAGTGGTGACATCTCAGCCATTTTTACGCCCAATCGTTTTTTTATGCATTTTGAAGTACGCGCAATCCGGTGTCAATCAGCTCGAGCGCGTAGCTTTGGCTAATGCAGAGACGCCATTTTAGCGCCCAAGTCACGCACCGAGTGCGCGAGAGCGTCTCGCGCTGAACATTCAGTGCAACAATGGATGTCTTCACCCTGAGACAGACAGACATGTAGGCACCCTAGCTCTTCGCCTTCTAACGCGACTATTAGCGGCGAGATGTTTCGGTGGCGCCCTCGTTCGTCTACCTTTCGTGACGTCATTACCTTGTGAACAACAAGCTCCATGGTGTTTGTAATGGGCATGGTGGAAGCCTGAAATCATAGCGGTCTCAAAGCAACGCTGCCAACACCGTCGAAATGGAAGCTCTTACATTCCCCTTATTTCCGTCGATGAAACATCCTTTGCTGACGTCATAGACAGCATTCGGCCAATTGTGGTAGGCCAACCACAGCGACACTTTCGATCGCTCACGTCGCCAATAGTGTTTGTTTTGTGCATCATAAAGAGAGCAAGGCGCGTTATCATAACACTTATTAAACGCCTATGAAGAAGACACAATTCCTTTACGTTTAATCTGCTTCAATACAGCCCTATTGAAAAATCCACCAGCCCGGGTCTGGTGTGTTTCTGGTGTTTACACCAGTGCGGAAATTCAGACACGGTTCTTAACGTGTTCTGGTTTCTTGGTGTGTTCTAGTGTCTTAGCGTGTTCTAGTGTCTTGGTGTGTTCTAGTGTATTGGTGTGTTCTGATGTCTTGGCGTGTTCTGATGTCTTGACGCGACCTAGTCAAGTGTGTTCTGATGTGACCCGGCCGATCTAGGGGTGACCTGGTCATGCATGCACGGTATAATTTGGATGCAGAAAGGACTGCTGATGACCACAGCTAGCATATTTTGCAAAAAGAACACCAATTTTTCAAAAGGTTTAGGTGTTCATTCTGCCATGAAACAAAATTACAAAGACAAAAAGGATGAAACTTACTATTTTATTTTTCCCGACACGCACCACTCGCACACATTCCCTTGCACACAGGGCTGTCTATGGCTCTTTTCTTCCATGTCGTTTTCGCCAGCACATCTGGATGGCTAAGATGATGGCTTGGGCAAGTTGGTATTGTATGATAAAACCTACAGTGCATAAAAAAATACACGAGCAGTTATTCATAAAAAAAACCTTAAAATAATCAAATCACAACTACAACAGTAAACAAGGAAGTTCTGTCGTGTCCAGCCTGATAATCAGTCAATTTATCACTCGGCCCACCCTCCCCGCGTTCAATCTGCTTCCCCCTACCTGTGGGCAACATAATACAGTCAAACCCGACTATATCGAACTCTCAAAAAACCGTCTACCACTTCGATATAGGAGGCAATTCTCTATAAACGTTTTAATGAATTTGACAACGAACAGGCACGGCACATTTAGAAAAGTAGTTTACTCTCGAAGGGGCATCTGTACGTCATGAGGGAAGCTCACCGCAGCTATCTAGTGGCCGCTTCTTCGTTTACCGGCTCACCCTCTCCCCCCGCAAAAGAGATTTTTTTCTTCTTCTGGGCGGTCGACGCGGCCACCCAAAATAGAAAAGCCAGCTTTCTTTGCAAGCTGGCTTTCCCGCAAGGCATATTGCTGTGATAGGGAAAGCCAGCTTGCAGAGCTAAACAGCGCTCTTGGCAGATGGATCTATGGGTTGACGCTGCAATTTTCGTTCAATGTAATTGCATTTTCTCTATGCATTTTTATTGCAGCTACCAGTCCATTTACAGATAGTTTGAATTAACCGGTCTCTATATTATCGGGTTTGACAGTAGATCGAACATCGTGGCCTCGCTCCCAATGTGCAAAGAAAGCGCTGCACCCCGCGCGGCATTTCTTCTGGTCTGCCCGCATTCACCTTGTCTGACCTCATAGTGCCTCTGACTGTACATGTGTGCTGCACAAGGCAAAATCAACAATAGGTTCATAAAAATATCTCAAATCGTAGTAAATTATAACTCGCACTATACTTAAAGCTGTTGGAACTTCAGATTGGGCGAGTTGGTAATTCATGTTTGTCGACGTTTAGCACACTCAAAAAACTGTCACTCAAGCATTCACACACCCAAGGAACACAACTCTCACACAGCGCTCACTAACAACTTTGTATTGCGTGTTTAACTTCGGCTTCTACTTCTACTTCAATTTGAGACGATTTTCAAATAGAAAAGACGAAATATAAGAAGAGAGAAGTTCTGGATTCCATAGCGCAGACGTATTTTATCCTGAAACGTATGAAAGTCGGGCAAAACAGTACATAGTAGATATGCGTATCGTGTAAAGGCTGTTTCACATGCTGTGATTCTCGCCCGAAATCGGTGCGATTTCCATTAAATGTGCGATTAAAATCGCAGTCGCACTGCCGCTGCGGCTCTGCGATTGTTTTCCACCAAGTTGGTATTTTGCCGAAGAGTCGGTGCGATCGCTTTCTCGTCATCCAGCCGCTCATTAGCCAGCTATCATCCGCGAAAATAAATGTAGACACATAAAAGCTTCTGGTTTAATGCTTAGTTACGAAGTGTCTAGTGTTACGTCCGACGTAACCCAAGTTACGTCCAAATCTCCGCCTTCCCTAGGTTCACGGGGGAGAGAGAGGAGGGCAGGGGGGGGGAGGGTTAGGTATACGCGTTTCAGTGCTCCGTCCGGACGTAACGCTAGCCACAGAGGCTTAATTATTAGAAATTTCTAGTTACATATTGCATTCCTAAAACATTTGTGCTTATTAAGACTTTTTTGTTTTATTTTAGACAAAGTCAAACGCGTCGCGTCCGTGTCCGAACAGCCGGCCGTTCCGACAGAAATCGCGCGGTTGTTGGAGCTTGTGAAACCAAACATTGCGATCGCACTCGCTGCGTCGGCTGTCCCTGTCGCACCGATTTTTGTTCGCACAGTCCCTGCATGTGAAACAGGCTTAAGAGAAAAGTCGCATAGTAGCTCTGTGATTTCTGTGGTGTTCCCTTCCGTGCTTAGATGTGGCAGTGTTTCGGTAGTTTTAAGCCGATAAATGTTTTGCCAGGTAAATAGGTTGGGCGATAGTTTAGGGGCGGGCGTTCACTCTGAATTTTACATACCTATGCACGAGGAATCAGCTGTAATTGTCGGGAGAAAGCTTCCTGTTTGGCGTGGTTTAGTACATCCCTATGTTGACTTGTTTACTGATAAAATTTGACGTGGTGCTCTTTTCTTTTAGGTCTCGTATTCTACTGCTGCCCGATGGAAATTCCATCAGGATCTTTCTACCAGACACGGAGTCGCGACCGTCCCTGTGTGGTTTTGATTCCGGAAAGTGGAACAGTGTCCGATGCGGGATCTAGTGATAGTGAAGTGAGTGACGGTGACGAGGAGAACTTGCCAACGAAGGGCCTAACAACAGAACTTCCAAGCGATAACGAAACTGAAGGCGGAACGCCCGTCTGTCTAGTTCTGTCAACGTCAAGAAAGAAACAAAGGTCACCGCCGCAAGTTTTTGACTGGCAAAAGGAAGACAGGTGTTTTGTGGAGCCTGCGGAACCCTCTGTTGGCCCAATGAAATATTTTCAAGTTTTCATGGATGACAAGCTGCTGACGATTGTTGACGAGACAAACCTCTATGCTGTGCATCAGGCTGGAGCGTATGGGTAAACGTTTGTTACACTGTGTCAGCATGGTTACGCAAAGTACATATTCGAACTGAATCGTTGCATCGCCCCTTCAATTAAACACCTTATAAAATCAAATGTGGTGTTTGAGCGCTATACATCTTATTTATTTTACAAGAAAACATGTTTTCATTCAACACCAGACATATATCCGTAATGCGTGCTCACCAGACGCACCCTGGTGTGCATGTCAGGCCAGTTTAGTGTGCCGTGGTGTGCACATTAGACTGGTCTGGTGTGGTGTAGTGTGCACATCAAGCCATTCTAGTGTGCTCTGGTGTGCACATCAGACCAGCCTAGTGTGCTTTGGTGTGCACATCAGACCACACTAGGTTGGTGTGATGGGCACACCAAACCAGCCTAACGTGTTCTGGTGGGTACACCAGAACACGTTAGGCTGGTTTGATGTGCGCACCAGAACACACCAGGCCGGTCTGATGTTTACACCAGCAAACACTAGGACACACCAAACCGGTCTGGTGGATTTTTCAATAGGGAGTATAGATTGGTGTCGTGTTGGCTAGAGTTAGGGTCTACCCGCGGGTGGCGGCCGAGAACTACGCTGAGCTTAACTAATGCTAAAGCTGCCCCTGTAACTAATGTATTACTCTTATGCAAAAAGCCAAGCTCATTCAATTTATTTTTAATTTTTTGTATCAATTTTTAATTGTACAATAAACAACAAACCAAATACTAAATAAAGGAGCAAGAGAAGGATGAAATGGAATGATATATATTCACAGCTCAAATTACAATGCAAGCAGAAGGCTACAAAGAAAAATGAAGAAGCAATTATCGTGGCGTCCCTGGCCGCTACCAAGAAATGCTGTCACTGAATGTTGGAACCGGTTGAGGCCGATCCTTAGCCAACAGCACTGTAGTTGCAAGAGTTTCCGCTTTGCTTGTCGTTAACGAGGGACAATCTCGCCTAGTAGTTATTTCCATGGACTGTACGCCCTCTGGCCTATTAGCGACGTGCACCACCAAAAGCCTCACTGCAGGTCAGCTTTCCACAATTGGCCAAAGCACGAGCATAAGAGCACTGTCAGACTGTCAACTTCGACGATGTTAGTTTCGGATTATGATGGCTCCTAGTTTCCACTGTGTTTGCGAAAGACACCATCCGAACTAATCGTCGCAACTGACGGTAAGTAGCCAGTGTAACAACTCGTGACGTCATGGCAAGGCAAATCAAATGTCGTGACGTCCCAGATGGAAACCATCAGGGGGGCGCCACCGAAATAGCTAGGCGCTAATACATAGCTTGCCCGTAACGTTATTCACGGCCTTGCCGGTATTTACGTGCCACGAGCGTACGATTCACCGCCGGAGTGCAACTGCAGCGCCTTGTGGCATACAGGTTGCTATAGCAACAGGTCCATCGGCTCCAGCAATACTAAGAGATGCCACGAACTTTGGCGAACCTGAGGTTCAGCGATCGAACGAAGGTGCTCGAAAGGATCGGGCAATGCGAAACGTCGAACTGCTCATCGAAGAGTTCGACGATTTTAGAACTTCCGAATTTTCGGCGCTGAGAAATCAATTGTTCTCGAACTTTCGACTTTGCGCTTTGAAATTCGACATCTTTGAACTTACCACGCTAATAAACTCGAGCGCTTTTCATACTTCTGAACCTGTTAGCTCAAATGTTTGCAGAACTTCGACCGTCTAAACAAAGGTTCGACGAAGTTCGAACCAAGTTCACCCTATACATTCGAGCCAACAAATAGAAATAACACAAAATTTCAATGTGTGAACTGGAGTTTGTAATTACCCTACTGAGACTTACTTAGCTGATCGTGCCACAAACGATTCGTTTGTAAACTTCTGAATGATCACTTTGGGGTGGCTTCGACCTCCACCTTTTCCTGTCGACTTCCGCACAGGGCCTCCTGCGCATAACTCCCGTAGGTTTCCTAGAGGTAACCTGCGGGCCAACAGATTCTGATCTGCAGGTGTGAAATTCAACCAAGGCGCTTCGCTAGGACCGTCCTCATAGCATTAGTTGGTTTTGAACGCAAGTCTCCCGATTTCCTCCGGTCAAGGAAACGCGCAGAGAACGAACGACGCCGATGCGGCACTGCGAACGCTGAATCGGCGCTTACTTCATTATTATTAGTAACCGGCTGCATTTTAGAGCTGCCAATATCTTCATTCATCGAAGAAACACCAGGCAGCGGCAATATATGGTTAGCCCCATAACAACCGGTCGTAACCTGATCAGCTCTATTTTAAGAGGCCGGGTGGTTCCCTAACTTAGTCTGGTTGCATATCTACTCAACATTTCACTTGTATCGGGTGATGTGCCTGTGATCAGCGTTTTCTCTATCCCACAGGTCATCCCGCCGAAGATGAACGCCCAGAGCAGGAAATAAATTTCGAGAAGCCTGGATGTCTTTGTGTGCATGTGTTGTCCGGCATATTTAGTTGTCTTATGCCAGCATTGCCTTTGGGCGACGTTTGATCGGATTGCTACTAGTTTTCAAATAAGTAGGAAGTACGTTCACCTGACCACCTCGGGGCTTTTCGATGGACCGTTCAACCAGTTCAACACCTGTTTCATAAGTTGCAGCAAATAACGAGTAAAACTGGAAGTACCATCAGTACCACAGCACAGAAGGAGTATATTCACGGCATTAGAGATATGGGCAACGTTTTCAGTAAAATGTGTAATACATTGCGTGGTTTTAAATTAATTAACGAAAACTTAGTTTGAAACTGAGAAATGTGATCACCGTCCGGGAAATTCAAGGGCTTCGAACATAAGATCTGAACTTGCGAAGTTATACCTAAAGAAATTCGAAATGTTCGAATATTTCGATTTTGAATCTTTAAAAAAATTCAAGATGTTTGAATTTTTTAGCGATCTGTCAAGAAACTCGAAATCTTCGAGCTCTAACTTTCAGAAAACTTAAAAATATCGAATTATTCGAATTCAAACTTTAGCGGGGTTCTAAAGTTCCGATCTAATTGATTTCGAACCTTAGCAACATTCGAAATTTCCGAACCTTTCGAACTCGACCTTCGGGTGGTTCGCGACATTCTTACCAGAAACACTAGTCCAGGATAGTCTTTCTGGGCTGCCGGCAAAACATAGACCACATCTAAACAAAACAAAAATAGAGTGCAAACATTTTGTTTTCCGTGCCCCTTTAAAAAGAGAAGTAACTCTATCGAGCAAGAGTAGATTTGTCGTCAGACATCGTCTGCTTTGATATGGAAATAAAAATGGTGCCTCAAACGCAATCTGCTACCCTGCGAAAATAAAATATACTGGCAAGCATGTGATCGAAGCAAACCTTTCCGGCTGCTTGCATCACGGCGTAGCTCCCACTTGTTGCTTGTGGGGCCCGTGATAGAAGTATACGGAGGTTACAGAAGTTGTTCCGCTTAAACTTCAGTGCAGGAAGCCTTGGCACCACAACACAAAACTTTCTCACCATTCCTACTGAACTTCGTCGAAGTTTAGTCGTCTAAAATATACTAGATATGAAAGAAAACTTCCTTTTTCACGATTTGTTTCATAGGGTTCTTTGCATCTGGTGGTGTCAAGCAATGGCTTCCGGTGGTACCGCTCGGCATCAGCCAAACAAGCCTCGATACGCAATCCGATCTACTACACTAACATCAGTGCTTCCGACTACCGTGCCTCTCATGCGCGCTTTGCTTAGAGACATCTCGCCATTTTGTTCCACTCGTTAATTTTTTCTTTTAATGCGAATATTAATGCGAATAGCATTCTTTGGATACTTCACGCACTTTTCGTCTATGTATCTATGTATCTATCTATCTGGCTATCTAACCTCTTACGCCGCGGGTCGATAAATAAATAAAAAAGACCGGCGCCGGCTGGGATTCGAACCGTTGACCCTTTGATCAGCAGGCAGACGCGCTAACCACAGAGCTATGAAGGCAGTCATTCAACGCACTCTAAACACTTGTTTATATCTTTACCATAGGACGCGCTTTACAGCGCTGTCACAGCTACCGGTACGCGCGCGTTCCATGCACGAGGGCTCATTCCGCTCTCGTAGGCTGAGCACTGCCGCTAGCTCACCCTCTCCCGCGCTCAGGAGAGGGTGATGTAGCGGCCGTGCTCAGCCTCACGAGAGCGGAATGAGCCCTCGTGCATGAACGCGCGCACCGGTAGCTGTGACAGCGCTGTAAGCGCGTCCTATGGTAAAGATATAAACAACCGTTTAGAGTACCGTTGGTTGAGACTAGCTGAGACACCAGAAAGTCTGGTGGGTACCATTTTGAGTGTTTGTGCGTATGGCGCGTGCTTTGCTCGCCTTCCTAAGTGACACAAACGCACGTGCTGGGCTGCGGAGATCGTGCGCAGGGCTGTGAAAGTGTCAACAAATTTAGAATCGCCTCAAGAGTGGGCTGGCGTATCTAGAGTGTGCCGGCCACCTGACGAACGCGCATAACTCCGCACCGTTTGATGCTATTCGCATTAACGTAGATAATCATTCCCAAAGGATGGGTTCTGCTGATTTTTTTGTTCAGAAGCGCGTGAAAGAGCGTGTCCCTGCACGCGTTTGTGGTGCTGACTGTGCTTGCTATGGTGACATTTTGTTTTCGACGATTTCTTGGTGTTTTCCCAGTGAGCGCGTGCAGTCGGCATCGGGTACTACAAGGGACCACGGTGCCCTAAACAGAAGGACATTGAGGCGCCCTGCTTGCGACGACTCCAAGCTTCCAGCTTGCTTTTTAAGCACACCATGGAACTTGTCATTCGCAAACGATGATAAGTTTCGTCACGACACTCATTGGCCACGAACGTGAATCCAAATATTCGCCGAGAGACTGCTGACGAGCGCCTGCGTCCGAGTGACGCAGTGCTCGTGTTCGATGCGTGAGCTGGGGTCGGCTGACGTGCTTTGGGTACCGCGGATATATCGCAGACAAAGGGAGAAGGACTTTGAAGAAAAAGAGGTACGAAATAGTGAGCTATATTTTCGAACTTTCGTACCGAAAAGCAGGCTTTTGACGTTCTACCTCTTTCTTTTTGTACACTAAACGATATGCAATTGATAAAAAAAAACATCCCAATCTAAAATTATTTGTCATAGCCCAGAATCCATCCAAGTGGCCCCTTTAACGTACAATTTGTTCTCACTGAATATTTATCAATTGAGAATATTTAATCATTTGATAAAATTAATTACTACTTACGCATTTAATCGATACAATTTATCCGAAAATAATTAGTCAAATTGCAAACACTTTACATAAACGGACTCTTCTCTTTTTCTCACTTATAACCTCAACCACATTTCTCCATCTAATACAATGTATACCCTGTAATAAACGTGCAGAGCCGTGGAGAGACTTTGTGGCACCTTGTATATTTCTAATACGCCAGCCTAGTCCGTTTTACTTGAAGTGCCATCGCAGCCGGTGCTACGATCCGATGGAAAGAATCAAGCGGCGCCAAAAGTAGAACGTCACAGCGCCCATGGCCTTCGCGCGTTTACTTTCACCGACGAAACCAATCACGCAAAGGTAATGCGCCGCGAGCCTGAGCTTTCTTCTGCGCGTGATTGGTTGGGCAGGCAATGGCGAACCCACAAAGACAACGAGCGGTTCGATGATGCAGGTTTGACGGAACTTGATTGTCGTCTGCGGTCGGACTTGAAGTCAAACCGGAGTGAATTAAAATATATATACTTTATGCATACTTTGCGAAGTGTTTCCTGAAATTACAAACTAAGGGTTCCTTTAGTGCGCTACGTTTTACCCGGGGTTAAACCTTGTCTCGAAGCGCAGGGTCGTATACACATACGATATCTCGCACGTTTGTTGAGGTGAGCCGTTTGTTATCTGGCTTGGATTGAGTGTCGCGTTTCGTTCGGCCGTCCGACACGAACGAGAACGATTTCTCGTTTTTTCTGTCTCGATGTTTTAATCGATCGGTACTCCGCACCCCTCGTCAGACCTAATCAGGCGCTCCAATGACAGCAAACACGCCAACGTGTTAGTGACGAGATGTTTTGGTGGCACCCTCCCATGGTTTCCTCTCGTGACGTCATTACCTTGCGAACAACAAGTTCGATGGGGCTTGTAATTATCATGGTGGAAGCTTGAAATTATTGCGCTCTGATACCAACATTTCCAGCACCGTCGAAATTGAAGTTCTTAAATTACTCTTATTTCTGTCGATGGGAAAACCTTTGCTGGCGTCATTATCAGCATTCGGCCAATCGGAGAAGGCCGACTACAGCGACGCTTTCGATCGTGCACGTCCCCAATACCGTTGATAGGAGAAACCAGGACCTATACGCTAAGCGCAAATTACGCCCCGCGTATTGTCGCATCGTTCCACGAAAGGTGCTTCTGGCAGCTTTCGGGTGTTTGTGCTCAGAGTGCCTATTTGTGCCCTTTGTTGGCGCTGGCTTCTATCCCTTCCCGACAGGGTAAGCACGCGCCGCTGGGATGGTTTCAGAGTACGCCCAAGTGTTGCTTTTGAAAACAGTGGCATTATTGATAGTCATAGGGTGTCTCTAAGCGGACTTTCCGCCGTAAATTAGCCGGAAAATCGGCGCCTGCACATTGAAAGTTTATACCTTCACCGAATGTGCACTGAACAAGTCACTTTTACCGTGCCTAATCTCGAGGCATAGTTCTCCTGTAAAACATTAGAGCAAAATCACTTGCCGAAGTGAAGGTTTGGCGCGTTTGCAGACGGCCGAGTTAACGAAGCTATTTATTTGAGGCGCCATGTCCCGATAAGCGCAGCGAGCAGACGACGCACTCTGTTGTCTGTTTGCTGCGCCTATCGGGAGGTGGCGCCACAAGTAAATAGCGTCGCTAACTCGGTCGTCTGCGAACGCGCCCGACCTTGACTTTGGCCAAATTTGTTCTTATTGTTTTACTAAAAGAGTATTGCGCTTTGACATTTTACAAGGTAAAACTGGCCTGCTCGGCACATCTTCGGTGAAAGTTGGAGCTTCTTATGTGCAGGCGCTGATTTCTTTCCGGCTTGTTCTACAGCGAAATATCCGCTTGGGTCAGCCTATATATCGGCATTCCGTCGCAGTCACACTAGCCTATATAGTAATTGACAGGTCAAGCACAGCAGGGTACGATGAGACTCTTGCAGCTCGTTAAGCATCCGAAGTCGATGAGATTGCGTCAGCAGTTGATAAGAACAGCAAAGAACCAATCACGAAGCAAGAATCGTGAACATAATAAGCCACTCCACGGGTTCCTTGAGATGTCGGCGACTATGCGGAGCGTAAATTCGTCTGTCGTCATCCCTCGGGAGTGTCGCGGTGACGGCAGAACGCCGAGCTCTAGTTGGCTCTGATTGAAGAATAGTGGGTAGACCTGAAGGCAGCTTGCTTTGAGGTCCACCCACTTTCCTACAATCAGAGCCAATCAGAGCTCGGCGTTCTGCCGTCACCACAACCCTCGCAAAAGAAGCAGACGAACTTTCGCTCCGCGTAGTTGCTACTTCGGATCCGGTACTTTCAATCAATAAAATGGTGGCATCATGAAGTGAGACCGTTGTGTGTTCATAGCGTCGTTGTGTTTGGGTGGGGGGACAGACAGGACACAAAACATGGATACCTAATTTAATCAGCAAGCATTCTGAGTCGTTTTATTACCTGGAACATAACATAACCACCCCCCTGCCCGCCCCCTTTCCTGATAGAATTAAGTTAAATTTAATCTCGTGTGGTACATGGCAACAAGGTACGATATTTGGCTACTTGGTGCACGGGTGAGGGAAAAAAACAGCACTGTTGTTCAGCGCAAAGCTCACGATAGTTCCCGCTTACGCACAGTTAGACTTCAAAAAGGTACCAATTGCCATATTGAAGATCATCGATTTTTGTTCACTTTGAGAAATGGTTGCTTATGAGATTGTCGGCATTATTTTGGGTCAATGGAGAAGAAATGATAAGTAAAACAACAAAAAGTTAGGAAATATGCACAGATCGGGAGAGTTCTAGGCTATCCCATTAACGGCGCCAGTGAGTTTTCTCGCTGTAGTAGTTACAATTAGTTTCAAACGACTCCGTTAAGGCTCATTTACACTGCCCCTTTTTCTTATGTTAAGTTACGTTACGAAATATTACGTTGAAGTCACCGGGACCTCTGTGCTTCATATTAAGCGAGGCTACCAGTTCAAGGAGAAAGCTATGACACGCGACATTTGAGACACGAATGTTTCGGTAACTTATACGTAACGTAACTTAACGTAAGAAAATGGGGCAGTGTGAATGAGCATTTATAGACGATTGGAATCAAGGCCACTGTTCACCGCTATGTCTCTGCTCGTGTGCGACAAGTCCGCGCAATAGAACCTTTCACAAATTCAGTGCTATCTAGTGACTAAAATATATATAGCCTACTTCTTTGTGTGCTAATAGCGATTAAAATCTGGTACCTATATCAACGCCAGACGTACAAACGTTATTGAGTTTTCAGCTGTACAGAGTTTTCTTGATTTGTTTTATTTTCGATGGTCTTAAAAACCTATCATTATGCACGAGGCGCATAGTTTAGTAAAACCAGAGGACCCTGGTAAAACTCGTTCATAGCATACACCACATTTTATTGTAATAAGCTGTCTGGGGATGTGCCGAAGGCGAGCGTTCCAAGGATTTACGTGACACCCTTAAATGCGTAGCGCGCAGAGACTTTGCAGTCTCGTCACGGTGACAAAGAACAAACATACAACGAACTAACATCTGGGATGTTGAAGCTCCGCATCTTCCGGTCTTCAAATTATTTTCTCAGTATCCACCAAAAGGCCGCCATTAGCATGTACAGACGTATGCACGTTGGAGATGATAACTTATCAAAGTGGCCAGACTGAATTTCGGAAAGGGCATATTTCAAGCTTGCCAAACATATGTTCACGCGCAAGCTGCACGTGCTCGCACTCATTGGGCACCAGTCGGGGCGCCATGCTTGCAATTGTCTACACTCAAACTCAAACGTGTGAACCAGCTTTTAGCTGGCATCACACTGCTCATACGTCATACAAAAAACAGTCCGCAAAGGCGAGTTACCGCAATATCCGATGGTTCGAATGCCGCGTGCCAAGTTTTCTCCTTGAACTCATTGCCACTGCGGCATTCGGAGCACGGATCTCGCGGTGACTTCGCATTTGAATCTGTATGCAGAGCTGTCTTTTGCATGATGTGCAAGCAGTGTCGCACCCCGGCTTTAGGCACGCTCATTTCTAGGGAGTGGGTCACGTGGTCTATCGATTTTTAATCGGGCGTCAACTGAGCGGGTGCTAAGTCTAAGGGATCAGGTTCAAACGAAAGACACATTTTGTGTATTAATCTTCACACGGCAAGAAATTAGAGTGTCCGAAGGGGCGTCGGGAGTCTACGCTGTAAATCGGAAATTCGGTCAGTGCCGTCCGACCGCTATAGCATGGGCTCTTTCACGTGCATCGTGTAGTATAAAACACGAACGTACACTGGGTTCGTTGCTCACTGTGATTTAAACGGTCGGGGGTGGGTATCATAGGCTCAAGCTCTAGGGGTTCTGCAGCCCGAACTTTCGTTTCACATGCTCCGAGATTCAGGGTACCAACACTCTTGACCATCGACCAACCCCCTTTTAAATAAAAAAATGTCTTAAACAAACTTAACCGTAAACTTTTTTTTTCAACATCGAAATTCGTTAGCAACTTGGACTCAATGCCAGTTTAACGATCAAACGTTTCTTTCTCTTCTTCCTTCTTTCTTTCTTTCTGTTGTAATGCAACGTGCATTAATTTGAACCATTATGACGTTTCAGACATGCTGTAATTAAACGAGATGTCTACTTTTTGTTCCATTTTTTCAATTTTTAAGGTGCAGGCAATTGTATCATCAAATGTTCCAGGTTTTACCGATCGGTGCATCAGCGGACGCTGTTAACTATTTTCGTTCTGTGTGGATAGAACAACACGATTCCTTGGCGGTAAAGTCAAGCACTTTCTACGTCTTATTCCGTCAACAAACAGCGGCAGATATAGTTTGGAAGTAAGGCTAACCGTAACTTGTCCTCACCGGAAAGGAAGTGGATTGCCGGATATCATCCGATTGCACAAGATCGTCATAGTTAAACATATAAAATAGCGCAATAAACAACAACAACAGGGCCACGATGTGAACAGGACGCTAGCCCAGTAAGGTACCTCACAAAATTGGCTTTCCTGCAGCCCTTTTCTTTTTCTTTTTATTTAGAATTTGAGTGATTTTTACAAAACGCCACTCCGAGAAGATGGAAGAGATGACGGTTTAATAGGGAGCGTAAACCCTTTATTTATTACTGAAGGAGACCGAAGGAGAGCGGGCACCAATGGGGGCTTCTAGCGCTCTAAACGACTCACAGACTGCCTGCTTGATTGTTAGCAGCGCTGGTAACGCGAGAAGGGCACGAAGGGCCACGAACGAAACACAAAAATGCATTGAAAACAATGCGGAGCAAGAAAGAATAAAATAAACGATAAAAGCGAAGCCGAAAGACAAGTAGCGAATTCGAGGAGGATGGGAAGGCGATACGACTGTTGTTTGCCTCCGACATACCACACAGTCCCTTTGTGAACCCAATACACATCTGGCGAAACTTCGGCCAATGTTTACTGTATGTGCGTCTGCTAGCGCGTTTGGTTTAGCGACAATGCAGCAGCGGTGGATGCACTGTACCCGTAATGTCCTACTGTAGACCTTTTTTTTTTTTCGTGCGTATTTTTTATATATGTATAATTAGGCACGAAGCGACCATTTGCCTGAACACGAGGTTGGATAAGGTATGGTGATGAGGGTGGTTCACGAAAAGCGGAGTCTGCAGTTGTGTATCGCGTGAGCGAACGTTCTCAGTGCGTACGGAGCCGGATGTGGTTTTTCTCCCAACGAAAGTTTTTCGCACGGGAAGCACGCGATTGCGAGCGGTGGCCCGCCCAGTTGCCAACCCTTTGCGTCCGTAATATTTCCTTCTCCGGAGAAGCGGGTAATGAAAGTGCGTCTGCATGTGTCGCATCGCTGAGAGGGAAGGAAAAATACGGTGTGTCGACATGAAACAGCGCGTAAAATTAATGGAGTACTTTCGGGACACAATAGACGAAACAAAGTATATAGTGCAGGAAATACCGAACCAAAGGAAAGAGGGTCAGTGACCGCCGAACGGAATAAACACGATTTGCTGGTTGTGAGGTGTGGGTCTCAAGGTAACCGCCTCGTACGAGCACGTGTACGATTCCTTTTTTCTTTTCTTTTTTCTTTCATATGTGCTGTTGCGAAGACACGTAAAGGCATCTTTGGATTCCGAATCCCGCCGATGTATGGTAACAACTCATTGCGGTCGGCAAGTTCGTCTGCTTTTTTGGCAGGGGTTCTGGAGTCGTCAGATCGCCTAGTTCTAATTGACTCTGATTGGAAAATAGTGGGTAGACCTCAAGGCAGCTTGCCATGAGGTCTACACCAATCCTTCAATCAGAACCAATCAGAGCTCGGCGTCTTTCTGACGTCACCACAACCCCTGCAAAAGAAGCAGACGAACTTATGCTCCGCAAAGAACGGAGGGTGTGTGTGTGTGGGAGGGGGAGGGGGAGGATCGGTGGCCAAGTGTCACAACGCAACGTAACTCGGAGCACGTGGAGCGAAAGCTTCCGCAAAAGAACCCAGGGGTTCTGAGTTCCCTCCCCACCCTTGCCCCGTTTCGATCTCGATGAGCATCGTACGGGACGTGCGGTCGCGTATAGCACTACAGCGTGTTGCGCGCGAAAGACTCCAGACTACCAGCGGTACTGCCATGGCTGGATGTCTCGTCTAACAACTGGGACACCAGACGAGGCCCGTTCGAGCTGAACAAACTTCCCGCCGTGCTCGTAAACCTACACACAGCAGAATCACATTGTTGATGACAGAGCAGCTATAGACCAACACGCGGGTCTGACGTCACGCTGCTGCGGTGGCGCTGCTGTCGACGCGGCGCGTGCTCAGATGCTTCGCTTTCCTCGAGTTTGCTTTGTGCGCGCGAGCAGTGCCCACACCTGGTGACTCGGAGTGGTTTGCAAGCAGCGTTTCGGTCTCTACGAGTTCCGGAGTCACCCTGTTCGTACCACATACAAATCGCGCACCGTGTTCGCTGCAGAGATGACGACGGACTCATCTCGCGGACGCGACTCAAGGATATTCGATGCACGCTTGCTTTACGTACGTGTGATTCGAACAGGTCAGCAGGCGGTATTTGGTATGACCAATGCAACACAATTGAGTAACGATTTTTTTTTCATCGTGGGAAGCACTCTTTTTAGTGTCTAAGCCTTACACTAGACTCTAGAGGGTGTTTTTCACATATGCATTTGAGTGTAATGGATTGCGCGGCAGCCGCTTGAGACCGCTTGGAACGAGAGAACACGCCGGCGCCATCTGTCGGGTAGCCCTGGAACTTTTTCCGATCTGCGTATAACTAGACTGGAAACTTTTTTGTGGGATTTTCGAGAATAAATCTAAGCACTATCAACAAGAAATGGGCACTTATAACATTGTCCCAATTATTTCAAGCACGGGATAAAAAGGTGACGCGTAACATGTACACAGATTGCAAGGATTCAAGGGCTATACCGCGGATGCACCTTGTCCACTCGTCGTTAACGGCTACACGTGGTAGCAACGCAGCCAACCGTCACTCAAGAGCAAATGTGTGAGCCATTCCTCAACGCTCAGCTGGTTATTCGCATATTGCCGACTACTGCATACCCCGGAAGATATATGCTTCACCCGCACAGACGCCCGCAGAGGTATACCCGCACAACAAGTTCGCGCCCGCGCTTTGCTGGACGCTGCGGATGACCCTTTTGAAATGGGAGGTGGCGAAACAAGTTACCGCGCCGCCCGCCCTTGACTCATTTCTTAACGCCGAGTTTATGAGAGGCCGGATAATGAAGCGGCAAAACACGTTCCTGCAGCTTGATTTATGCGCACGGCTGTTCCTCTCTTCTCGTCCGCGAGCGTCGTTAAATACGACTCACACGCGCCACAGCGCCGCAATGGCACGCGTTTTTGTACACGATTAAAGGCCAGTTCAGACACTTGCGTTTTAGTGCGTTTGACTGCGTTGCGGCGAGAACCGAAAGCGAGTCACCGGCACATCTCTGCTTCGTATGAAGCGTGGATACCAATTCAAGGAATCTTCTTGGCACGCGATATATGCAGCAGGGATATCCTGGTGTCTCGCTGCCGCAACGCAGTCAAACGCAGTAAAACGCAACTGCTTAAGAGAGCCAACCCTCGTTTGCTCAATCAAGCGTTTTTTGCTCTCTTTTTCTCTTTTTTTATTTTCCACTCGTACCGCGATGCAACCACCGGATTGATGCGGTGAGTGTGTGTGCCCGCACCAAGGTCTCCCTTCAAACCCTCGTACATCTTCCGCGATGAATGCGCACCTTGATATACTCCGTCTCACTATTTCACGGTGGACCTCGGCGGAAGATACGAGCCATCTCGGCCAATCCAGTGCTAGGAACATGTGGCACGTGACCACGCGTTCCGCGCGGAGCAGCGACGCACTCTCGTATACGTCACGTGTGACGCTCGCGTGGCGTGGTTATTGGCTCGGATGGCTCGTAGAGTCTCTCTGCGGTCCATAGTATAAAGTGAAACGCTGTGTAGGATCCGACTTTTTCCTTCAAGACCCCCCTTCGAGAGAGATGACAACACAATCCTGCACGCTCGCGGCACCGTCGCCATCTCGAAGCTTGCTTGCTCGCTTGCCTCGTCGCTGCGCCGGAAGACCTCCAAAAATAAATTAATACGCAGCCCCGCGCGCGGGCGCTTGCGCACGCTCGCACATAAGAGCAAGAGCAAATAAGCGCGCAAGCACTATGTACGCGAAGGAGAGGAAAAGAAAAGAAAAATAACAGAATGAAAGTGAGGAAACGATCGCGCAGATCTTCCTTACCAAGACGATCATCGCACTCTCCAAATAAGATACTTAGCTCGAGCATCTGGCAGGAAAAAAATTAATAACAAATAAGAAAACAAACGAAAGAAACGATAGTAAAAATTGAAGCCCACACGTTGTTACCCGCGCAAGGTCCTTGGTTTGTGCAAGCAGTCTTTCTGCTTTCTGATTAATATTCTTTTATTTTTTCTTCTTTGCCGTGACGTTTTTGACGACATTCGGCTGGAAGGCGTCCAGCGCAATCTCAACAACCTACACACGCCACTTGCGCGTCTAAATCCATCCGTGGGCAAACACCGCGCAGACTTGAAGCTCGGCTAGAGGGATGCAGTGAGCAAGCAGCGAGCGAGCGGTCTTCGGGCGGTCTTGGGTGGAAGTTAACGCACGATTTTCGCTATTCATGCCAGCGGGGAAGCGGGATACTTTACAGCGTTTGCAGCAGCTAAGGTACCCCCTCCCGTTACTCACTCACTCGGCGAGACAGACGGACAGGTGGGTCGCAGCTTGCGGCTAGGCTCCAATTTGCTTTCTAAGAGCGAAGGCGCGCACGCAATTGCGCACCCGAGTGGAGGACTGTCATAATAGGACTTTCAGATTTCGACACGTAGACCCAAACAAACGCACCCATAAATTGTCCTCGAACGTATTTTTTTTCTTCTTTGAAGTTGATGGGCATCCAGAGGAAGCCAGGCCTATTTTCATTTTGTTGTGGAGGGAAACACAAGATTTTAACTGCCTCAATTCTTCCGTTCCACGTCCGTTGGTTTTTGCGAGGAATACTTTGTACATTGGGTGACCCTGAATCCCGCTCGTTTAACGAGTCCCCCGGTTCAACCACAAAATATTTTTAAGTTTTCACAAGCCCTCCAAATCGTATGTTTTAACTTCGAACTTTTCCGCCATTTCTACGCAGTGTTGCACGTGTTCGTCACGAGGAAGAACGAAAGCCCATGTCTCATTCTTTTCCTCCGTCATAACTCGATCCTGTTACAGGCTACGCTTTATCTTATCGCTGGTGAACCCGTTACCGTAGCAGCTCCGCAAAAGTAAGGTATCGTTTAAATTACGTTAACTTCATACAGTGTGAACTGTAACTGTGCTTTAGAACCATCATCTGGAGGAACAAAGATAAATAAAGCAACATATACTTTGTATTTAAGATGACAGCACCTCATAGAATCATTTGTAACTCAAAAATAGGGAACTCTTGTTTTTAAGGATGAGTTCGCTTATTTGTGAACAGAGTTAAAAAAAAAAAACACTTCTCAAGTTTGGCCGAAACGGTTATTGTTTATTTGCGACTAAATGAACAAATATTGTGGTTCTTCGTTTCGTTTCACATTAAATGTAACAATGTAACAAGATTCCGTTCCCTTTGCTTCAATTCAAATTGAGTGTCGCTTTTCCAACGTTCGTTATAAGTAACGCGTTCTGGGAACGCCATTCCCTTCAAGACTGCTCTTACTCTTGTAGCAGTTTCTTCGTTGTTAAGTTATCTTAGTGTGATGTTCTATAGTGCCGTTCATAATTACCTATGAGAGTCTCTTCCTGCGTCTAGAATATGACTGCCGATTCTAAACGTAAATTAGAGGGGGGGGGGATACATTGTAGCAATTACCAACCATAGAGGGCGTTTCCGAGCTTTATGCGGGAGTAGAAGAATTCGTATGAATAATTCAATACAACTGACGGCAATTAAACTTTACAGAGAGATGTCTTCAGTTGGTGCATTAGTCCTGCTCAAAAATTTATGACGGTAGTTTTCAGGAAAGAAATGTATGGCTAGAAATCCAGTTTTTCCTACGCACTGCAAGGAAAACGGTAAAAACTGTCCCGTGTACGCTGCTACTCAGTCTTGCACACGTTTTTTAGGACGCACTAAAATTTATATTAATCTTGGTTAGAATGTATTCATTTAGATTACTTGATTACTTGACAGAAAAAAAATTGCAATTGTCCGTTAGTTGAAAAAGTGACCGTTGCTTTTCCGATTACTTCAAAGTTTCAAATTTACAGTTTGTTTTTGTTTTTTTGGTTTGAAAAAGGTATTTCGTACTATCTATTATTAAACTAGAACCACTATTTTTGGTAAGACCATTCTCCTGTCGGATAGTTGGTTCAAGGATTCCTAATTGGTAGAGACTTGTAGAAATTAACACAGGGCGCCATTGGAAAGGCGAGTGGGAAAAAGAAACGGTAACAAGTAATTTTAGTACGCTCGAATGTACTCAGATTAGTCTCGTGCTCGCTTCCTAATAAAAGTAATCGAGAGATTGCGAAATTACTCAAAGACGTAATTATTTGAATACAAAAAGTTTTATTAATTGTAAGACTAGCGTACAAGTCTGCTGCTACTCGCATGTGGCCGAACATGATGCAAAAACATGAAAGCTTCCTTGAGATGAACAGCCGAAAGCAGATTTAGCAGATCAAAGCGTGTGTGGTGCCATCTGTGAATACTAGCGTCAAGTGGCGTACCAACCTGATCTTGAGTGGGGGAGGGGGGGACGTCAAGTGGCGGCTGTTTCGGGGGGGGGGGGCAAAACACATGTCTTGCCCCCACCCTCTGAGAACTGGGAAGCAAACGCCCCCGCCCCCCCCCCCCCCTCGCCCCCGGGTTGGTACTATTCGCAACCTTCAGCGATGGTGGTACCGCGGAGTGAGAATCGCGCTCCCTAGTTCCTGAATGATGTACCTCAAATTAAAGGCCTGCCTGCCTACACCCGTTCCTGGCGTGAAAAGATAAAGTATGGTTCTAATGCTGCTCGTACATAGCAAAACTGAAATGACTTACGCGTCGCAGACCCAGCCTCGTACTGCTGTTCTACGACCAGATGACGGACATTTTGGTAGGGACCAGCGCGCCGTCTATAGGTTG
>JAZHYW010041115.1:0-14973 GCA_037355805.1 Ixodes ricinus | reverse complement strand
GGATGTATTGCTTGTTAGCGTCGACATATCACTGCACGGACACGAGCCCCAGACAGCCGGTGGCAGGAAGGCCGCCTCAGTTTGTTATGAAAAATCCACGTGCTCCGAACGGCTCCGAACCATGCCGAGCTCTCCTGATTGGCTGTTCGAGCGGCCGAAGACGCCGTCGCCATAGCAAACAGCACTCGGTATGTTCTAGTTTGTCCGCATCGGTGAACGCTCGCTTTCCTCCTCTCACGAAGAACGCGTTCGTGCATACCGATTGCGCCTCTTCATTACGACAGTTCTCTAACTTAATAACTTCTTTAGCTAAGTTGTCGTAAACTTAAGAAGCTCTTCGTGAACTCTGGCCTCTGATCTTCATCAGCTCTTTGGTTCTTCAGCATCTTGATACGGAACTTGCAGTGGTGCTGCACAAAGCCATCATGATTGTGGGGTGGACAAACCTAGCCAGTCATTCATTCATTCATTTGTTTGTTTATTTTCTGTGCTCATGAACAGCTTGACGCCTTGGTAATGATGCACAACAAAATGTTCACAGGTTAGTTACAAAAGTCTTAAAAGCTACTGAAATTTGGGTTAAAAACATCAATATCTGCTCCCCTGAGGGTATTGTAGCGTGTTGAATACGTGGCATGGGACTGGTTTGGATGATGTGATTATCATGAAAAGTCGGAGAAACTCGGGCAAGCTTGAAGCGCCATGAGGCCCTTCAAGAGTTGCATCAAGAGGGACTGGAGCAGATGTACCTGAGGTGACTGCAAACTAAAAAACAGGAATCGCACCATTAAAAAAAAAGACGTGCCATGTTGATTTCTAATGTGAAGAAGTAGAGCAACTCCTCCCTCCCAAGTCAAGTTGATTTGTCCAGTACTTCGAGTAGACAGCTTGATTTTTTTGCCGGTGGAGCTTGCATCTTTCCTTTGGTTCCTTCAGTTTTGGGTGATTTTGCTCAACCTCATCAGACCTTTCTTCCAAGGCAGTAGCTCTACTGGGGATCTGGTACGACCCCAGAGAAGACAGACATTGTTTTTCTTTGTTTCATCCAGGAAGAAGCTGACCAATGGCTGCCACTGATCCAGTAATCCAGTCAGACACTTTCCCAGTGATAACCAACATATTTTTTGAAACTCAACGAGTCTGTCTTCTCGCCATATTCTTCTCAAGGCGACACTTTCCCAGTGATAACCAACACATTTTTGAAACTCAACGAGTATATCTTTCGCTTGTACTCTTCTCAAGGTGGTAGAAGATGTCCACAAGAATTTCATCAAACTTTGCAGTGTAGCTCCTCTTGGCTGCAAAATTGATCAGGTGGTACGATGTAACCTCCCACACCATCAGGCTATCTGAGCTCTCTTTAGCACAGCTGCTGCAACATTCTTTTTCCCAATTGTAACATTCACATTGTCGGCACAAAAATGAAATGCAGTTGCCTACTGGAATATTGCGACTACTTAAGCTGCACAAGTGACGAGGTTTCCGATCTTCCGCTCGGTAGCCTCTCCTGTCAGTGTTTGCAGACAAGGCAGTCCGCTCTCAATCCTTTTGCGCCTCCTGCACGTAAAAAGTTGCCACGATCGTGGTAGAGTTGCGACCCACTGTTGTTGAATCCATCCTTTGCGATTGTGAAAGCATAGCTCTATGCTTTGCAATTCGCAGCGCACTTCGCTCCATGTCCTCGTAAAAAGCATACACCATGCAACGCAAAAAATAAAAACAGCGGGTAAATGCTGAGAATTTAGTTGCCATAGGTATCTGAACTTCTGCTTATGCAGAAGTTCAGCATATAGAAATCAACAGTCAGCTCGGTTAGCACTGGCAGGGACGCCAGTGAGAGACTAGCCTCAAACACACTGAATGGGCTCGAAAACGTTCTCCCATTCCTAAGGCCGAGTGTTTCGTGTAAAGTGTATAGTAAGTGCAGAGTATGGCATAGAAATCCTGTACTATACTGGCAAAGTATGTATTCTGATGTCAATATAGTATAGCAAGTACAGAGTAAGGTACAGAAAGTACAGAGTATAGTACAGAAATCAAAGTGCGGGAGGCCCTGTACTACAGTCAGCACCTGGATATCAATCGAAATTGATAAAAGTTTGCAATAATTCGTTATAAGCAAGGATTTCGTTACATGCAGTTTTCGCGGTAAAACTTGTAAAGGACGAGTGGAAAGAAAGCGAAAATTAGAAATCCACGTGGGCAAACTCACTCACGTCCTTTATTTAGTGGAAAAGAAGTCCGTAAGCTTGCCTGTGTCTGTCACGCGAGCGAAGCAGCAAGCAGCGCTCAAAGTGACACCAAAGCGCTTAGAGCGCTGTCGTCGTCCTGGGAGCCGGCGACCCGGCGTAATACATCGATGGCATCCAAGACCCTCCCTTGTGGTAGGCACCAAAGGCTGCTCGCCTTGGTGGCAATTGGACAAGAATATATCTGTCATTTTCGTACAGTCATCGATCGATTATTCGGACTGCAGAAACCGAAAAAACGTCCGAATAATAGACAGTCCGAAAATCAACAGATTGAAAAACTTGCCTTTATTACTTTCAAGTGGGCTTAAAAAAGCTGTAAAATAGTGGCTTGTTTCAGGTTATGCCACCTTATGCGTTCGGCAACTTTCTGTTAGCTTGACAATCGCTGCCTTCTTTTCTAGCGTTATGGCCGGGTACTTTCTGCGCTTAATGACACATTGTGGAGGCAAAAGAACAGATGGGGCAATGACATCCAAGCTTGGGGCTAGCGCAGTAACGAGACAAGAGGCGCAAAACCACAAGCGGATAATGGCGACTAGCGACGCCAAGAAACGGGAAAAGCAAAATGATAATAATGATGATGATGATGACGCAGCTAAATGGAAAAAAGGGCTAGCATAGCGACTACCTCAGCGGTAGGACTCAGGAGTACCTAAGTAGCGCCAGTAGCGCTTGCCAAACCAAGCCAATCCATTTGCAGCCAACATAGAATTCAAAATGGCCGCTTCTCGATGGTGTTTTTCGTGATCGCTTATGATGGATTTTGTCCGAATAACCAAACTTACGGAATTCAAACTGTCCGAAGCATTAGTCGTGGAATATACACTATTTCTATGGGGCAAGTCACGGTTCCGCATTTAGGTCCAAATATTGAACAAATCCAAATTATTGGAGTCCGAAAAAAAAAAAAAAAAAGGAGACTGCGGCGGAGCAAGTTTGTTAAATCAAGGTTATCCGAGTGCAGCAGTGCTTGCTACATGGAGTTCACAGATCACAAGCGCTTCTATGAAGATCGCGGTCGGGGAATTGAAAAGTCTCGTTAAATAGAGGATTTCGTTGTATACAGGTTCATGGTATATCCAGGTTTAACTGTATGTCTGTACTGGCCTGTCAAGGCAGCACTACGCCCCTCACCTTGCATATCTTGTAGAGGGAGTCCTGCCCGGCCCCGCCGCTCTCCCGGAAGAAGTCGTGCGCCGGAAACGTGCGGTGGACGTCTCTGGATGACCCCCTCGCAGGGGCAGTCTCTGGCCAGCAGCAGCCGATAGGCCTGGGCGGCCCCAGGGTCCTGTGCGGCCCCTGCCAGCAGCTGCCACACCTCCCCGCAGGGCCTCAGGGATGCCGTGGGCCCGCACCAGGGGCCCCAGGGCCCGGGGCTGCGTCGGGCCCCAAACCCGCCTGGCGCCACTTGGCCAGCACCTGGGCCCAGCCCTCCAGTTCCCCCTCAGAGCAGTCCTTGCTCACGTCCCCCGTGCCGCCTCAGCAGGGGCCTCGTCCACGTCTGCCAAGGGGGAACGGGAGAACGGCAAAGGCAGACTTTGTACCGTAGAACAGATAGTGGGTTCACAAACTGTTTGATATAGAAGAACGTCTATTTCTCACTAATAATGGCCGATGAACCCTTTGCATCCTCAGAATTGATGTAATGAAGCGCATGAGAGGCCTATGGGACTTTTAAGGTATAACGCATATACTAGGGAAGTGTGTGGCACATCATTAGGCCTCAATGGATGGCTTAGAGAAGTGGTTCTCAAATGGGGTCCGCGAAAGCATTCTAGGGGTCCGCGAAGTTAGTGAACCCGGCAATAAAAACTTTCTTTCTTTCAGGTCAAGAAGAAATGTTTCAGATTTCGGGCGAGTTTTCTTGTGTGTATACATCAATAACAGAGGTCTACTTCGCACTAGCCCTTAGTTATATGAATTTATTAAATTAATATAATATTTAACCTATACCTTTTCCCTCCCTCACAACGAATGGGGTCCCTCCATCATATCCGCCGATCCACAAGGGGTCCGCGAAACATCGATGGTAGAGAATCACTGGGTTTAGAGCTTGGGGTGGCTGAAGAAATTCGGGTAGGTGGTCTGAAGAAATTAGGGGCAAGGGTGGACAAAGAAATTGGAAGCTTGGGGAACCGTTAACGGTACTCTGAAACCCCCGTGGTTTCCAAAGTAGACCCTCATGGGCTTCGCGTGAGTTCCCGACTTTCGACCGCCCCTGCTCCTAAGCGTGCCAAAAAGAAGCGTGCCTGAGTAAACAGTTCGGTGCCTGCTGTGTTCCAGAAACGCACGAAATGAAGCTGGGGATAAAGATTCCAAAGGGGATCTAGCCAGCTCAGTGCGAGAAAGCGGTAACCTGGATATACAGAAATATGTTAATCTCCAGTTGAAATTTCCGCGTTCTGCTGCGACAATGCGTAAAGTCACACAAAACGTGACATTGCTTCAAACAGAGCTCTAAGAGCAGCCAAGTAACATGGCAGGAGCTTTACTTCGTGAAGATCACAACACGGGCTGGCTTAAGCCGAGCCAGTGTAAGCATCGCTTACGCCTGGAAACAACTTCTCCACACAGTGCCGGCAACAAAACACGGAAATAATAAAACAATAAAAAAGAGCCAAAAAACAAAACAAAAAAAGCTTGATTTATAAAATCAAGTTAAGCAAACAGAAAAAAGAGGCCTCACTAAATTCAGCCGGCAAAAAAGAAGGGCAAAAAAAAAGAAAAAGAAAAAAACGGGCAAAAAAGAAAAAAGGCAAAGCAAACGCCCAAGAGAAAGGTAAACCAAGACAAAGGGTTCAAAGTGCGATTGCTCAACCGTTGTTGTCGACACACTACACTTGACAAGGACTTTTTTATTTTTGTGGTTTTAGAGGTGTAATGCGCAGCGACAGCGGTGTTCGGGGAAAGAGCGCAGCGCATACTTCAACGCTTCAACAGCAGGCACTCCCTGCCCTCCCTATCTCGCGTGCCGCTGCGTTCCTTTCTTCTCTTGCTTTTTTTATCTCCGTTTTTTTTTCTTTTTTTACAATTGAGCGGTTGCTTATTTTTTTCTTATTATTTTTAACGTCTTTTTGTTGTTTATCTTTGTGGGCGCATGCTGGCTTGGCGATTTGCCAGTCCCCGCGAACGCGAGCTTATGTACTCGCGGCCGGCGCAATCCGACCGCAAGAGAAGCCGCGGGCGCCCGTGCGAGCGGCCGTGCTTCGTTCGTGCTAACTCGCTATATCGAGTGTCCCCACCATGTGAGTTCATGGTAGTTCGATACAGAAAAACAACGTTCCCATACTATTACATGTGATTTTCAAAGGGATGTTTGAGTGTTCGATATAAACAATAATTCAAATACCCGGTGTATATATGTAACATTGTCCTAGAGAAGTGGAAGTTTTCACAATACACCTACATCTGATGTGAAATCTCCCTTGGAAATTTCATATCTGATCACTTGAGTAGTTCAGAAGTTAAATCTCTAGCCAGTGTCCCCCTTAAACTGTGCTGCGAAGGATTACAAATATTGACACCAAGACGAGGAAGATGACCCGACATACAAAAATAGGTGCAAACTAATGCCAGAAACGCACATTCCCGACATTAATTTGCAATGTCAGGAACACACGGAACGTTTGTCAGTGAGCCATCTACTTCCTTCAATAAAAAAGAAATAGAGTTACAAACAACACCATATTGTTTGCTGCAGATATGTGCCTCTGTGACAGCAACGTAGGTCTAAGTGCCTTGTGATGGCGGAAATCGCAAGAGTTGTTAATTTTTTATTTATGTTTTTCACCTTTTTTCCTCTTTTTTTCCACTTCTTTCTCTTTTCACTTTTGTTCCACTGTTGCATGAAAGAAAAAAAGGAACAGTTCTTAGTTTGCATCAATTTCCGCACGTCGCGGCGTCTTTCTCGCCTCGAGGTCGTTATTTGTAATCCTTTCCAGCGCAGTTTCATCCAAGCCTTCCCTAGCGGTACCAAAACACGGTTTAAACAGTCGCGCTTGTGGTCCCTCACCCGAGTCCTCAGCAGAAGGAGAGTTTGGGGACGGGTCGTGGAGGGCGAGCGCCTGCTGGTCGAGGGCGAGCGAGAGGGCTGCCTTGCGCCGGATCTGGCTCCCGCTGCTCACGCTCACCACCTCCCAAGAGTGCTCCGTCGTCGCCTGGTCAGGGTCCACCTGGATGAACCGCCCCGAGGAACACCCCCGTCTCAGTCCCTTCCTCCCTCGACAAAGTCCGAAAGACGAGGTGCAGGGAAAGCCATAAAGACATGGGCAGGCCGGAGAATATTAGGCATGACAAAAATCAGACTTATCAACATAAGCAAAAGGTATGAAACTACTTGCAGGATGTCTTCAGTCTCGGGATGATGGTAATGTTGGATTGCTAAAAAGCTCGGAAGAAACTAACGAAAGCGCACTATGCGTGGGGACAACTTTTTGCGGAATTTTCGGGAGTAGGAGAACACGTGCGCAGCTTTAATTGGCGTTCAAAAGCGCTGTCACCATACCTTTGACTGCATGGTTGTCCTGGAATATAATGCTTCTACACATCTTTCGTGTCAGTGTTGCGGGTGTAGAATGTTAAGTTTGGTTTCTTGTGTCACTAAGCGATGCGGTAAAAAAAGCAAAGGCGCAGCTATCCCATCTTTGGTGCATGCTGAAGATGGGACAACTGAAACTCGTCCCAGCCATTCGCCTTCAGACTACAGCAGGAGACAACGCATATCCCGTCCCCAGTTCCCATCCTGCCAACAGAGTAGTGGGGGACCCCTACGTGAGTGGGCGTGAACCATACACCCACCTCCCTGAGCCTGAGGTAGAAATCCTCTTGGAAGGGCTTCCTGCTGAAGTACCAGAACTTCTCCGCCTGCGGGAAGATCTTGGCCTTGGTCTCGATGACGAAGCGCACGGGCTCTGGACCCTCGAGACCACCAGGTCCACCGCCACCGTCAGGTAGACCCGCGTGTCTGAAACGCATTGCCCAATGACAACGGGCAGCCAGACGTACGCTGTGCTGAGGCAAAACTTGTAAAGACTCAATCAAACTCAACTGGTGGGTTAGTTCAAATCATTACTTTTTCAGACATGTACAGGAAGGGTCTCTGAGAAAAAAAAAAAAAAAAAACACGCTAAAAGCAGTCTGATCGGCGTCTGGAAACCCATCACATGGGCAGCAATTCGGAAAAGAAACAAAAAACAAAAACATTTAGTACACAAATTATGTACCTATACAATGACACAATATAAAAAGAAATCATACACATCAATACAAAAACATATATAAAAATATTGAACTGCCTAGATAAAATGCGAGCGTAACTTTAAAACTAGTAATACATCTTCCATTAAAAAAAAAGCTATTTATTTAAAAGTGTCGGGAGGTTGTAGTGAGGATTGTGTAAAAGATCATTGTGTGATTACAATATACTGAAAAAGTTGAGCAGCCCCGTGTTTATCTACAGCATACAATCCCAGTGATGGCTACGACACTCACAGCCGTGTCGTCTGGGCAAACGCATCACATTCTCGCACCGCGGGATGAGGAACAAAGCGAAGCGTTCCGAACGCTGCTTTCCTCTTGTTCCGAGCTCGTGAAAGCACGCTCCGGCATGAGCTCCAGGCACTGACAGTGCTACAACGATATTTTGTTATCGGCTATTTTATTTTTATTTTCCCGAGCGCGGCAGTGGGCATCGGGCACTAGAAAAACCCAATATATAAGACGGGCTAATAATGCTGTATGCGTAGCTCAGTGGTAACGCCTCCTTCGCATACGGTGGACCCAGGTTCTATCCTGCGGGCGACGGACAATCTTTTAATGATTTGGCAACATCAGCGACTGATGCCCTACATTGCCAACTCACAAGCACACAACATCAACAACGGATGTCATTTCCAGTGGTGGGAAGAGCCCATAGCAGCTTATCGCTGTAAAATTGGCTCCATGTTTGGCCATTTTGCAAGATTTGTTTGAACATGGTAGCTTAATAGGGTGCTCGTGCTCATAGTTTGGTGGTGCCTAGGTTAGTAGTTAATAGGTGCTTGGTGCTTTAGTTTGGGTGGTGCCTAGATTACACCACTGTCCTTGTGATGCTGCGCACGCTCCCTTTCAGCACCACCTGGATACAAAGCCTTGGCGCTAAATTTTCTAGGTCACCAACAGAGCAAAAGCGTGCTTTCCTGCCCTTTACACTCCTCGTACTGTGCGCTCTTTCTACACCACTCTATTCCTACTCCACTCTTTCTGCCCTATCCACCCTCTCCATTCCCGAGCACCTTTAGCACACCACCAGCTTTTGCTCCAGACGCTTCGCGTGCTGGATTCATAGTTCAGGCAGCAGTGCACTGGCTTCCTGCCCGTGACTGGGGTTCGATCCCTAACACCGGTTGTTTTTTCAAAATCGCTTTAGTGCAGTGGTTTTCATTTTCAAGCATGGAAGTGTCAGGGACCCTTCGGGACCTGCTAAAGTGATGGTGACCCTATGCCAGCAGAGAAAGGGGAAGGGGGGGATATAAAATAATTGCAGTGTGATAAGGGCATCATTTGGAAAAGTGAGAAGCATCAAGTAAAAGGGTGGATGGATAGATAGATGGTAATGGCTGTACCCTTTATAATGAATGATAGCTTGTGCCACCAAGCAAAGGTCAACAAAAAAACATTTTTTTTTCAAGAAAGGGGGGGGAGGGCGGTTTGAGGTTGAGGTGAGAACTTATGGACTTGTACGTAATCCGTTACAAGTAATCGTAAATTACTTGTCATCTCTTACATTTATCAGTAATTTTGAAAGGGAATAATTACATACTTTACAAAGCAATTGTAAAGTAATTTTTTTACTTATTTACGTAAGAGAATTATTGTAATCCAATACCTTTCGCTTTTATTCACAAATACGCTGATTGAAAAAAAAGTTCCACAAGGAACCGGAAGCATTCTGTGCGTACGCCGCTTCGCATATGTAGGACTCATGCGGAGACAGCGATAGCAGCAAGCATCGCATCGGGCGTCGACCTTCTGCTACAAAACTGTCGCCGCGGGTAATCGGCGAATTCTGTCTGCTTTTAAAAGAGAAATTTGGGACTGATCAAAAGAATTTGTATTCACCCTGCATGACACGCCGACCACCAAGCCGATTTGCACGAAGACGCTAGCCGAGTCGTCGCCTCCTTCGCGTGGCTGAAGACATCGCTGCGCAAACGTCAAGCACGAAGTGTGTACTTCCGAGTTGAATATGCACGTGTACGATTTCTTTACTCAGGTGCGAATGTCGCCATGCGTGGTGCTTCTCGACTTCGACCCGGGAGTGCTTTTGCTGAGGAAAATCGGCAGCAAACGTTCCAACTTAGCAGTTCTCTAGTAGCTCAGTGGAAAGACGTCCGCTTCACACGCGGCAGGACTGGGTTCGAACCCCAGTGAAAGCGGGCCTTTTATTTTTTCCTAACATTTTACGATGTTTACATTTCTTTTTTTTTTTTACAATTGTCACTGAAGAAACAAACAAAAAAATAACAAACAAATGTTGTGGACGAAACGTCGCTGAACTGAATGGTATGGGATTTCCTTTTGACACCTGCGAACTTAATGTAATCACTTTCCACAAAATACAAGGAGCATATAAATCAGGTAGCATCCACTTTCCGAGGTGCCCGTAAATGTTCTACAGGAATTGCAGCCAGCCATTGGTCCCAATCCCGTTGATCTTTCGGAAACTCTGTCGCACAATGCCACTTTTTTTCGGACGCAGGACATGTGAGCTTTTCAAGCAACATCTTGGGTTTATTGTTTACGGAGCCAATCACAGAAATTCACCACGGGCACCCACTACTCATCTCCAACTCCTCAATGTACAAACAACTCATCTTGAAGTACAGAACAGCTAGCGGAACAAACATAACTGCAAAAAGAATCGCACGGCAACAGTTCCCGCTACGCCGTCACGCATGTCGTGTCTTCTACGCAGAGGGGAAAAAAAACACGCGTGGTCGGGTGTAGCCACGTGACTTCCACCACTCACTCTCTCCTCTCCACTTCTCCGACCACCGTGCGCGAGTTTCGGTTTCGAGCAGTTGTATCTTTTGGCTTTATTAAAAATATATGCTACTCTGTTGCAAAATATTAATTGGGTAATCCTCCGACACCCTGATAAAACGCTCTGGCAAAAAATGAAAAAACAAATTTTTGGGGTGTGTCAGTGTCCTTAAGGTCACAAAAGTGTGACTGGTGGCAATAATATAATGCTTCCATAATACTCTTGTGTTTTGTGTCTTACCCGAGGACAGTGAGGAAGAAAGTAATGCCATGAAAATAGCGGATTACTTTTTGTGGTAACGGTCACTTGCTTCCATGAAAGGGCAATTGTAACTGTAATTAATTACAATTTAGCCTTGTGTAATTGTAAATGTAATTCCTTACTTTTTTTAGTAACGTGTACAAGTCTAGTCTGCATAACCCCATTTGAGAACCACTGGTTTAGCGGTTATGGACTCATTGACCTACACATTTCGTGCTTACGCGACTCCTGAGATTGGTTGGCTCTATAAAGTCTACCGCTAGACCAGGGTGTCGAACCGAACCCGAACCCGAACCGAAAACCGGATCAAAACCGTTATTTTTGACCGAACCGGAACAAAACCGAAACCGAAATCGCACGCTTCATATTGAACCCGAACCGGAACGAAACCATAATCTGATGTGGCGGTTACCGGTTCAACGAAAACGGTTCAGGGCCAATTGTGCCAATAATTGGTTTAAATGGGAAAAGTTGCGGGCGTATATTTTTCTTACGTTGCAAAGACTAATCCTACATACTGTGAGATATTTTTACATTTCGTTTTTTATTGCATACGTAATAAAAAAATACACCATCGTCTGGAGAGCTTCAACTTTCCCTTGTTTCTTGGATTGACCCTGGCGGCGCAGTTGCGGCGGCGGCGATATCAAAGCATCGCTTGGCCGCTTGGCTACGAAATGTCTAAGCGTCAGAGGAGATTGCGCCACTGTAGGCACGGAGGCCTACGCGTCCGCGAATGTTTGACCTCAAGATGGACCGTAGTTGCAGCCGATGGGCCATTTAGCCAATCGAGCACCGAGAGCGCACCACGTGACCTGACGCTTGAGTGCAGCGACACCCTGAAGGAAGGAGGGACAAGTACCGCGCTGCATCGGCAGTATAGTTTGTAGGGTCGCCTGCGGTCCAATTCAATGAAAAACAATATTTACTTCAACGTGCGCGAAGTGTTACCCTACAAAAAAACAACAACAACTTGGGTTGTTGGAGGCAACGTTAGTCAGCGTTGATTCGCCGACGCGCCGCGCCCAGGGGGAGGAGGAGGGGGCGGATGAAGAAAAGAAAATGTGTCTGTTTATTTTTTTTTGTTGGTTTGTCAGACTAGCAAGGCCAGCATGTCGCCTGTTCAACCATTTTCTCATTTTTGTTTGAAGTCCTCTTTCATCGTCTTCAACCGAGCATTCGAGAAACGTCGTTCGCTGTGGTAGCATTACCGGAACTTTGTTCGGTGGCTGACAGGTACAAATGAATGACCCGGTCTGTGGGACTCTGACCGGGTCATTCATTTGTACCCGGTCTAAGTCCCTCAGACCGGGTCATTTGCATAGAGCGTTGTTTGCGATAAAAAGTCGAAGTGACCCGACAAAGCATTGCCGCGAGATATTTAGAGCAGTGTTTTCCCGCCGGAACCCGAAGCGCTGTAAAGATGAGTCACATTTCATTATACGTGCGTGTTCACGTGCCCGGTCATTGACACATCGGCCGGTCTGGCCGATGTATACACGACCACAGCTTAACGGGATTCTATAAATTATCACAACTGCGCACTCGATGTCCCTGTTTCTGTGTTTTACGGCACATTTGTTTCCTCTTGTTCCCCTGTCAGCCACTCTGGGGCAGAGCTGTGACATCTTACTGGGTGCCGAAAACAGGTAGCATGTATAAAAAACACGTGTGTGCAGAGCGAAACCAATCAAAACATATGGAGGGCAAGGAATCTACCTAGAGACCCTTTTACTGTTCACAAAATCACAGCCCAGCGTGTGATCTTCACAGCCCAGCACGTATTTGTTCGTCGCTTCAGAAAGCGCGCAAAGCACGCGCTATACGCCCGAACACTAAAGATGGCACCGCCACAAGCTCTTTTGGGAAGGTCTATAGACTCATCCCGAAAATACGCCCTCTTCTGGCAGATTTTGAAATACTGCACAGCTGCGGGTGCAAAAGACACCATAAAATGGAAAGCCGATCGCTTATATATAGTTCACTTAAGAACAGCAATATACAAGTAATAGTCTTGACCATTAAAGGGGCGATGCAACAATTTTTGTACTTTTGCGCAAATACCGCTTAGGAACGGATCCCTGACGTTAATGACCTATGAAACACGCGTCTGCTTTTCACCCCACGCAATAGAAGTCCCAGAAAAAATTAAAGAAAAACGAGCAGCGTTTACTCCCTCAACTCGCAGCCAGAACAAGCGGCCACGTGATCTGGAGCCGATTATATGCCGCCAATGTTGATCATAGCCACGCGCTGGGGTTGGCAAAGCACAGGACACGCGCTGAGTTCCAGACATTGTTATGGCTCGGCTATTGTCGTCGTTGCAGCGATTGGACACGGGCCACTACCCGAATGCTTCTCGAGCTAGTAATTATCACGAGCCCAAATCGAGTGCCCACGCAATGCTCGGGTCCAATCTATGAACCGCATTCAAATATCGTCATTGGGGTGTACTGCGATCCCCACGTTACGTCATCAAATTTTGCAAAGAAGAGATTGAATGAAAATGATCGCTTTTGTCCTTGAAATTACACCGCAACAAAGGAGTTTCTGGCCAGTGGCGTTGCGTGCGAGTATCCTTGAGTCCCACTAGTGCCAGTAAGCTCGTGTAAAGTGAAAAACATTCCAATTGGAATATCGCTGCACCGCTCCTCTTAATGGTGTCTTTTGCGCACGTCACTGTGCAGAATTTTATATCTGCCAGAAGAGGTAGTAGTATTGGGATGGGTTTATTGCAAGTATCTCCGTGCTTAGAAATGGCAGCAGGAAGTGCTCGGTCAATATTCAAAGGTTGAGTTAGGGAACCAGCTCCGGAATCCGGTTCGCGCTTATCAAAACCGGTAATCGGGTGATATGTGTGCGCCACCCTAAACCGGGACCGAACCGAAAGCAAAATACAATGCTACTGAACCCGAACCCGAACCGAACCGAAATAATGACCGGTTCCGACACCCTGCGCTAGACATAGTGCAAAGGACAAGAACAGCATTTGTCCTGTCTTCTCCTACTAGTTTGTGTCCTTTTGTGCCGCATTTATTTCATTCTTGTAAGTACACTGCTCCAATTTTGTAAAGCTACCAGCAACGTCTGTGCTGTTTGAATTGACCAATAAAAGTATGATTACATCATTTTTGACAAGCATCTCCTTATTACGAATGACTAGCTGCCATGTCCATAAACTCGCCACTAATATGATTCTTTGATTCTCCTCTTTGTTACCGGGGTTGTATTATTTCATGGTTTGCTTCTGCTCAACTCCCATAAAGTTTCTGATCGGTGTGATATAGCACATCAATAAAATAAATACATAAACTGGAGCAAGAATAAAACTGAAAACATTTCGGTAAAGTGTTTTTATTATTAAATAGGTTTATGGACTGGGCTTGGGAAGTTCTGGCATTACATTACCTGACCTTTCACCTTTAAAGCTAAATTTAGGTCAAAAGACAAAGGCTGCAGGTATTTGTGCATATTTATACATAATTAGAGTTCTGTATGTTCGGATAAATCAGAAAACTACGAAATGCCGCCCACCGGTACAATTTTGTCCATTCGGATTTATCCAATAAACTCAGAATTTCTATGTGCCAATGCCCCCTCCCCCATCTCTCCCGCACACAGAAGTATCTTGCAATTGATGATTTGATCAGCACATAGTCAGGACAACAGGTCATTGTACTTTTGGGTCATGACAAAAGTCACTGTTTATTAGTGATGGGCCGAACTTTTGCCGAATCGAAGTTTGGTCCCGAATCTTGGGATTAAAGCCGGAACCTTTGCCGAACTTTTCTAAAGATTCGGCAAAGATTCGGCAAAAATACATTGTTACCAGACTTAACGTTGATATTTCGTTTTCTCTGAAAGAAAAGGCTTTATGTTTCTTTTTCTTAGCTTAAATGCAACATGTAATGCATATTGACACAGTTATGACTAAATAAGGTGATATTCTACAAGATAATTGTATTGGCGTCGTTTTTTGTGTTTACTGGCAATTTTAGTGACTCCTTGCAGGAGTGGCGTGACAACGAGGTTGGGTAGAAGCAAGTGGCGCAGTCACGAATCACGCTACGAGAGTTTCGGTTTTGAGGCATCATCAGCGCAAGCCTGCATGTGTGTGTACCACTGGAGTGTACATTGTTAAAATGAAGGCAATAACACTGCGTTCTTGCTTTTCTCTGGAGTCACCATTTTGTGCGCGAAAACGAATGCAACGGTTGCTAGCCTTCACCAGAAGAGATAATATATTTTAAATATGCATGTTTTTCGATTCGAGTCACTTGACGTCAGCTTTGCATGAAAGTGTGCGTCCCATATTCGCAACGTCTCATTTTTAACCTTTAAAATGCCAGTTTCTGTGTTAGGACACATGCAAACGTTTCAGAAGATAGGGAGAGTTAGGAATATCGGATGTACATCTCGAGCATTATAGTTCTGCGT
>JAZHYW010041114.1:0-11684 GCA_037355805.1 Ixodes ricinus | reverse complement strand
CGCTACGATACCCGGAACTGTACAGTCAAGGCCATAGGCGCGCAGGCGCAGTGGCGGCTTCTTCGTATCGGAGGGCTTAGCGGAGGTGGAAACGCGGACTACGAAACACTCTCTAATGGGAGTCCCACCGCCGTCGAGAAAGAGGGAGAGGGAAAATGGAAGGGTGGCAAGGAGGATTCTCCTACCTTGCGGAAAATGATTTTGTAGGTCCGCCCTTAAACTGAAAGGAAGTACGGGCGCCAAGTCATTCACTTGAATCTCATTCCAGATACCTTCAAAATTTTGCCCGACTTTTCCCCACGCAAAAAGTATCACTTTAGAAAAGTGAAAGCCAACGACCACGACCTTTGTCCCAATCTCAAAAAACGCGGTCGCAAAAGAAAATAAATAAATAAAACGCAGTTCCTGTTATGTTTAAGAATAAAACAAAACGTATATATAACGTGCATTACTTTTGATCGGTAACGGGAACGCGGTCCGTTTATTTTGGAGTAACGTACGTCGGAAACGCGTTCCTTTATTTTGCAAGTAACGAGTAACGTATTTCGCACCTTTTTCTTCGGTAGCGCCTACAACACTGCCAGTGTTCACACATCATGCAAAAGACGCGACGTTCACTGCACACACGATGACAGAAATGTCTGCGGACACGCGTCAAACATGTTCGTAGCACGTTGTTTTTTTTAATACATGTGTGCTTCGAACATGTTTGCAAACAGTTTTTGTATGCCGAATGTGACACGGTCGTCGTACAAGGAAGAAACGCGCCTGAGACAGGTTCTACAGACTGACTTTTGTACGATGTATTAGCAGCGCGTGACTGCCGTCTTGACGCGTGACTGAGATTCGTTACCGTCCTGCAAATAGGGAATTTTAGCGAACCGTTTTTGCACATCCGATACCGTACGATGGGCCCTCCGGTTCGAACTGCGCATGCGCTACCACAGAAGACTCGGGTATGCACAATTGGTACCGGAGGGCCCATCGTACCGTATCGGATGTGCAAAAACGGTTCCCTAAAACTCTCTATTAGGGAGCTTCAGCGAACAGGTTTTGTATATCCGATAACGCACGATGGGCCCTCCGGTTCGAACAGCGCATGCGCTACCACAGAAGACTCGGGTATGCACAACTGGCACCGGAGGGCCCATCGTACCGTATCGGATGTGCAAAAACGGTTCCCTAAAACTCTCTATTAGGGAGCTTCAGGCGAACAGGTTTTGCATATCCGATACCGTACGATGGGCCCTCCGGTCCGAACTGCGCATGCGCTACCACAGAAGACTCCGGGTATGCACAATTGGTGCCGGAGGGCCCATCGTACCGTATCGGATGTGCAAAAACGGTTCCGCAAAACTCTCTATTAGGGAGCTTCAGGCGAACGAGGATTTTGCATATCCGATACCGTACGATGGGCCCTCCGGTTCGAACTGCGCATGCGCTACCACAGAAGACTCGGGTATGCACAATTGGTACCGGAGGGCCCATCGTACCGTATCGGATGTGCAAAAACGGTTCCGCAAAACTCTCTATTAGGGAGCTTCAGCGAACAGGTTTTGATCCATTCTGTACAATTTTGACCGCACTCGAAATACGCACGTAATGTATTCAAAATAGATCATAAATATATTAGGGAGCTTCAGGTAACAGGTTTTGAATAACACGACCGTACCGTTCACGGCCCTCAATTCGAGATCGCGCATGCGCTGCCTACGGAAGACTCGGGCGTGCCACAATTGGTACCGGAGGGCCAGTCATACCGTATCTGATGTGCACCAACGGTTCCTAAAACTCTCGTATTAGGGAGCTTCGGGTCAACCAGGTCCGCACATCCGATACCGTACGACGGGCCCATCAGCACGAACAGCGCATGACGCTACCGCAGACGACTCGGATATGCACAGTCGGTACCGGACGGCCCATCGTACCGTATACGGATAGCCAACAATGGTTCTCACAGCTACTCTATTGGGGGCTTCGGTGCTGGCGATACGCTTATCCCGTGCCGCGATGGGCCCCATCGGTTCAAACGCGCAGGGCGCTACCGTCAGAACGAAGACAGTCGTTTTGATTGGTACCGTGAGAGGCCCATCGCTACCGCTATCCAGGCATTGGTACAGCTAATAATAACTTGGTGCAGTCAGCTAAAACAATCCCTACAAAGGCGGCTTCTAGAAGTAACAGGTTGTGCTATCTTCTGCATAGCACCCTCAAGGATAGAAGCGAGTCAGTTTAATGAGTTTCTATCACTTTAAAATAGTAATTTTGCTTCTTTTCTTCACTAGTTGACTATTTTAATATGGTCATTAACGTCACTATATTAAATTCACTACTCACATCACATACAATGGCGAGCATACAGATTCCAGTGAACTAACATTGCGCTTCGCTACAATTCCACGCCAAACATATCTGCACACAGCTCTTGCTGAAGCTTCTCCAGCATCAGCAAGTATCTATGTGGCGATCAGTTCCTGGAACCCCGTGTGTGATTGGTGTGCGAGAACCTCATCAGGTAGTGTTCTTGATAAGAAAAAAGGAAACCGTAACATAAACTTCTCTGATTCATCAGTTGCGATGCTGCACAACTCAATTGACAAACTAATCATTAAATGTTGTATTTAGGCAGTTCAATCGTGCTCCACATCTGCTTCGAAGTAAATTTCTGATAGGCGACTCGGGTATGCACAATTGGTACCGGAGGGCCCATCGTACCGTATCGGATGTGCAAAAACGGTTCCCTAAAACTCTCTATTAGGGAGCTTCAGCGAACAGGTTTTGCATATCCGATACCGTACGATGGGCCCTCCGGTTCGAACAGCGCATGCGCTACCACAGAAGACTCGGGTATGCACAATTGGTACCGGAGGGCCCATCGTACCGTATCGGATGTGCAAAAACGGTTCCCTAAAACTCTCTATTAGGGAGCTTCAGCGAACAGGTTTTGCATATCCGATACCGTACGATGGGCCCTCCGGTTCGAACAGCGCATGCGCTACCACAGAAGACTCGGGTATGCACAATTGGTACCGGAGGGCCCATCGTACCGTATCGGATGTGCAAAAACGGTTCCCTAAAACTCTCTATTAGGGAGCTTCAGCGAACAGGTTTTGCATATCCGATACCGTACGATGGGCCCTCCGGTTCGAACAGCGCATGCGCTACCACAGAAGACTCGGGTATGCACAATTGGTACCGGAGGGCCCATCGTACCGTATCGGATGTGCAAAAACGGTTCCCTAAAACTCTCTATTAGGGAGCTTCAGCGAACAGGTTTTGCATATCCGATACCGTACGATGGGCCCTCCGGTTCGAACAGCGCATGCGCTACCACAGAAGACTCGGGTATGCACAATTGGTACCGGAGGGCCCATCGTACCGTATCGGATGTGCAAAAACGGTTCCCTAAAACTCTCTATTAGGGAGCTTCAGCGAACAGGTTTTGCATATCCGATACCGTACGATGGGCCCTCCGGTTCGAACAGCGCATGCGCTACCACAGAAGACTCGGGTATGCACAATTGGTACCGGAGGGCCCATCGTACCGTATCGGATGTGCAAAAACGGTTCCCTAAAACTCTCTATTAGGGAGCTTCAGCGAACAGGTTTTGTATATCCGATACCGTACGATGGGCCCTCCGGTTCGAACAGCGCATGCGCTACCACAGAAGACTCGGGTATGCACAATTGGTACCGGAGGGCCCATCGTACCGTATCGGATGTGCAAAAACGGTTCCCTAAAACTCTCTATTAGGGAGCTTCAGCGAACAGGTTTTGCATATCCGATACCGTACGATGGGCCCTCCGGTTCGAACAGCGCATGCGCTACCACAGAAGACTCGGGTATGCACAATTGGTACCGGAGGGCCCATCGTACCGTATCGGATGTGCAAAAACGGTTCCCTAAAACTCTCTATTAGGGAGCTTCAGCGAACAGGTTTTGTATATCCGATACCGTACGATGGGCCCTCCGGTTCGAACAGCGCATGCGCTACCACAGAAGACTCGGGTATGCACAATTGGTACCGGAGGGCCCATCGTACCGTATCGGATGTGCAAAAACGGTTCCCTAAAACTCTCTATTAGGGAGCTTCAGCGAACAGGTTTTGCATATCCGATACCGTACGATGGGCCCTCCGGTTCGAACAGCGCATGCGCTACCACAGAAGACTCGGGTATGCACAATTGGTACCGGAGGGCCCATCGTACCGTATCGGATGTGCAAAAACGGTTCCCTAAAACTCTCTATTAGGGAGCTTCAGCGAACAGGTTTTGCATATCCGATACCGTACGATGGGCCCTCCGGTTCGAACAGCGCATGCGCTACCACAGAAGACTCGGGTATGCACAATTGGTACCGGAGGGCCCATCGTACCGTATCGGATGTGCAAAAACGGTTCCCTAAAACTCTCTATTAGGGAGCTTCAGCGAACAGGTTTTGTATATCCGATACCGTACGATGGGCCCTCCGGTTCGAACAGCGCATGCGCTACCACAGAAGACTCGGGTATGCACAATTGGTACCGGAGGGCCCATCGTACCGTATCGGATGTGCAAAAACGGTTCCCTAAAACTCTCTATTAGGGAGCTTCAGCGAACAGGTTTTGTATATCCGATACCGTACGATGGGCCCTCCGGTTCGAACAGCGCATGCGCTACCACAGAAGACTCGGGTATGCACAATTGGTACCGGAGGGCCCATCGTACCGTATCGGATGTGCAAAAACGGTTCCCTAAAACTCTCTATTAGGGAGCTTCAGCGAACAGGTTTTGTATATCCGATACCGTACGATGGGCCCTCCGGTTCGAACAGCGCATGCGCTACCACAGAAGACTCGGGTATGCACAATTGGTACCGGAGGGCCCATCGTACCGTATCGGATGTGCAAAAACGGTTCCCTAAAACTCTCTATTAGGGAGCTTCAGCGAACAGGTTTTGTATATCCGATACCGTACGATGGGCCCTCCGGTTCGAACAGCGCATGCGCTACCACAGAAGACTCGGGTATGCACAATTGGTACCGGAGGGCCCATCGTACCGTATCGGATGTGCAAAAACGGTTCCCTAAAACTCTCTATTAGGGAGCTTCAGCGAACAGGTTTTGCATATCCGATACCGTACGATGGGCCCTCCGGTTCGAACAGCGCATGCGCTACCACAGAAGACTCGGGTATGCACAATTGGTACCGGAGGGCCCATCGTACCGTATCGGATGTGCAAAAACGGTTCCCTAAAACTCTCTATTAGGGAGTTTCAGCGAACAGGTTTTGTATATCCGATACCGTACGATGGGCCCTCCGGTTCGAACAGCGCATGCGCTACCACAGAAGACTCGGGTATGCACAATTGGTACCGGAGGGCCCATCGTACCGTATCGGATGTGCAAAAACGGTTCCCTAAAACTCTCTATTAGGGAGCTTCAGCGAACAGGTTTTGCATATCCGATACCGTACGATGGGCCCTCCGGTTCGAACAGCGCATGCGCTACCACAGAAGACTCGGGTATGCACAATTGGTACCGGAGGGCCCATCGTACCGTATCGGATGTGCAAAAACGGTTCCCTAAAACTCTCTATTAGGGAGCTTCAGCGAACAGGTTTTGCATATCCGATACCGTACGATGGGCCCTCCGGTTCGAACAGCGCATGCGCTACCACAGAAGACTCGGGTATGCACAATTGGTACCGGAGGGCCCATCGTACCGTATCGGATGTGCAAAAACGGTTCCCTAAAACTCTCTATTAGGGAGCTTCAGCGAACAGGTTTTGCATATCCGATACCGTACGATGGGCCCTCCGGTTCGAACAGCGCATGCGCTACCACAGAAGACTCGGGTATGCACAATTGGTACCGGAGGGCCCATCGTACCGTATCGGATGTGCAAAAACGGTTCCCAAAACTCTCTATTAGGGAGCTTCAGCGAACAGGTTTTGCATATCCGATACCGTACGATGGGCCCTCCGGTTCGAACAGCGCATGCGCTACCACAGAAGACTCGGGTATGCACAATTGGTACCGGAGGGCCCATCGTACCGTATCGGATGTGCAAAAACGGTTCCCTAAAACTCTCTATTAGGGAGCTTCAGCGAACAGGTTTTGCATATCCGATACCGTACGATGGGCCCTCCGGTTCGAACAGCGCATGCGCTACCACAGAAGACTCGGGTATGCACAATTGGTACCGGAGGGCCCATCGTACCGTATCGGATGTGCAAAAACGGTTCCCTAAAACTCTCTATTAGGAGCTTCAGCGAACAGGTTTTGCATATCCGATACCGTACGATGGGCCCTCCGGTTCGAACAGCGCATGCGCTACCACAGAAGACTCGGGTATGCACAATTGGTACCGGAGGGCCCATCGTACCGTATCGGATGTGCAAAAACGGTTCCCTAAAACTCTCTATTAGGGAGCTTCAGCGAACAGGTTTTGCATATCCGATACCGTACGATGGGCCCTCCGGTTCGAACAGCGCATGCGCTACCACAGAAGACTCGGGTATGCACAATTGGTACCGGAGGGCCCATCGTACTGTATCGGATGTGCAAAACGGTTCCCTAAAACTCTCTATTAGGAGCTTCAGCGAACAGGTTTTGTATATCCGATACCGTACGATGGGCCCTCCGGTTCGAACTAGCGCATGCGCTACTACAGAAGACTCGGGTATGCAGAATTGGTACCGGAGGGCCCATAGTACCGTATCGGATGTGCAAAACGGTTCCCTCAAAACTCTCTATTAGGAGTTTCAGCGAACAGGTTTTGTATATCCGATACCGTACGATGGGCCCTCCGGTATCAACTGTGCATACGCTGAGCCTACTGTAGTACTCGCGCATGCACTAGTTGGAACCGGAGGGCCCATCGTACGGTATCGGATATACAAAACCTGTTCGCTGAAGCTCCCTAATAGAGAGTTTTAGGGAACCGTTTTGCACATCCGATACGGTACGATGGACCCTCCGGTACCAATTGTGCATACCCGAGTCTTCTGTGGTAGCGCATGCGCTGTTCAGAACCGGATGGCCCATCGTACGGTATCGGATATACAAAACTCCGTTCGCTGAAACTCCCTAATAGAGAGTTTTAGGGAACCGTTTTTGCACATCCGATACGGTACGATGGGCCCTCCGGTACCAATTGTGCATACCCGAGTCTTCTGTGGTAGCGCATGCGCTGTTCGAACCGGAGGGCCCATCGTACGGTATCGGATATACAAAACCTGTTCGCTGAAGCTCCTTAATAGAGAGTTTTAGGGAACCGTTTTTGCACATCCGATACGGTACGATGGACCCTCCAGTACCAATTGTCGCATATCCGAGTCTTCTGTGGTAGCGCATGCGCTGTTCGAACCGGAGGGCCCATCGAACGGTATCGGATATACAAAACCTGTTCGCTGAAACTCCCTAATAGAGAGTTTTAGGGAACCGTTTTTGCACATCCGATACGGTACGATGGGCCCTCCGGTACCAATTGTGCATACCCGAGTCTTCTGTGGTAGCGCATGCGCTGTTCGAACCAGAGGGCCCATCGTACTGTATCGGATATACAAAACCTGTTCGCTGAAGCTCACTAGCAGAGAGTTTTAGGGAACCGTTTTCGCACATCCGATACGGTACGATGGGCCCTCCGGTACCACCGTGCATACCCTAGTCTTCTGTGGTAGCGCATGCGCTGTTCGAACCGGAGGGCCCATAGTATGGTATCGGATATACAGCACCTGTTCGCTGAAGCTCCCTAATAGAGAGTTTTACGGAACCGTTTTTGCACATCCGATATGGTACGATGGGCCCTCCGGTACCAACTGTGCATACCCGAGTCTTCTGTGGTAGCGCATGCGCTGTTCTAACCGGAGGGCCTATCGTACGTTATCGGATATACAAAACCTGTTCGCTCAAGCTTCCTAATAGAGAGTTTTAGGGAACCGTTTTTGCACATCCGATACGGTACGATGGGCCCTCCGGTACCAATTGTGCATACCCGAGTCTTCTGTGGTAACGCATGCGCTGCTCGAACCGGAGGGCAATCGTACCGTATCGGATATGCAAAACCTGTTCGCTGAAGCTCCTTATAAAGAGTTTTAAGGAACCGTTTTTGCACATCCGATATGGTACGATGGGCCCTCCGGTACCAATTGTGCATACCTGAGTCTTCTGTGGTAGCGCATGCGCTGTTCAAACAGGAGGGCCCCTCGTACGGTATCGGACATGCGAAACCTGTTCACTGAAGCTCCCTGATAGAGAGTTTTAGGGAACCGTTTTTGCACATCCGATACGGCACGATGGGCCCTCCTGTACCAATCGTGCATACCCGAGTCTTGTGTGGTAGCGCATGCGCAGTTCGAACGGAGGGCTAATCGTACCGTATCGGATATGCAAAACTCTGTTCGCTGAAACTCCCCAATAGACAGTTTTAGGGAACCGTTTTGCTCATCCGATACGGCACGATGGGCCCTCAGGTACCAATTGTGCATACCCGAGTCTTCTGTGGTAGCGCATAGCGTTCGAACCGGAGGGCCCGTCGTACGGTATCGGATATGCAAAACCTGTTCGCTGAAGCTCCCTAATAGAGAGTTTTAGGGAACTGTTGTTGCACATCCGATGCGGTACGATGGGCCCTCCGGTACCAATCTGTGCATACCCGGAGTCTTCTGTGGTAGCGCATGCGCTGTTCCGAACCCGAGGGCCCGTCGGTACGGTGTCGGATATTCAAAACCTGTTCGCTGAAGCTCCCTAATAGAAAGTTTTAGGAGAACCGTTTCTTGCACATCCGATACGGTACGATGGGCCCTCCGGTACCAATGGTGCATACCCGAGTCTTCTGTGGTAGCGCATGCGCTGTTCGAACTGGAGGGCCAATCTACCGTATCGGATATGCAAAACCTGTTCGCTGCAGCTCCCTTATAGAGAGTTTAGGGAATCGTTTTGCACATCCGATATGGTACGATGGGCCCTCCGGAACGAATTGTGCATACCCGAGTCTTGTGTGGTAGCGCGTGCGCTGTTCAAACCGGAGGGCCCGTCGTACGGTATCGGATATGCAAAAACCTGTTCGCTGAAGCTCGCTGATAGTTTTAGGGAACCGTTTTTGCACATCCGATACGGTACGATGGGCCCTCCGGTAGAAATTGTGTATACCCGAGTCTTTTGTGGTAGCGCATGCGCTGTTCGAACCGGAGGGCCCATCGTACGATATTGGATATACAAAACCTGTTCGCTGAAACTCCCTAATAGAGAGTTTTAGGGAACCGTTTTTGCACATCCGATACGGTACGATGGGCCCTCCGGTAGAAATTGTGTACACCCGAGTCTTTTGTGGTAGCGCATGCGCTGTTCGAACCGGAGGGCCCATCGTACGATATTGGATATACAAAACCTGTTCGCTGAAACTCCCTAATAGAGAGTTTTAGGGAACCGTTTTTGCACATCCGATACAGTACGATGGGCCCTCCGGTACTTATTGTGCATACCCGAGTATTCTGTGGTAGCGCATGCGCTGTTCGAACCGGAGGGCCCATCGAACGGTATCGGATATACAAAACCTGTTCGCTGAAACTCCCTAATAGAGAGTTTTAGGGAACCGTTTTTGCACATCCGATACGGTTACGAGTGGGCCCTCCGGTAACATTGTGTACACCCGAGTCTTTTGTGGTAGCGCATGCGCTGTTTCGAACCGGAGGGCCCATCGTACGATATTGGATATACAAAACCTGTTCGCTGAAACTCCCTAATAGAGAGTTTTAGGGAACCGTTTTGCACATCCGATACGGTACTGATGGGCCCTCCGGTACCAATTGTGCGCTGCCCGAGTCTTGCGTGGTAGCGCATGCGCTGTTCGAACCGGAGGGCCAATCGTACCGTATCGGATATGCAAAACCTGTTCGCTGAAACTCCCTAATAGACAGTTTTAGGGAACCATTTTTGCTCATCCGATACGGTGTACGATGGGCCCTCAGGTACGCAATTGTGCATACCCGAGTCTTCTGTGGTAGCGCATGCGCTGTTCGAACCGGAGGCCCGTCGTACGGTATCGGATATGCAAAACCGTCGCTGAAGCTCCCTAATAGAGAGTTTTAGGGAACCGTTTTTGCACATCCGATGCAGAGACGATGGGCCCTCCGGTACCAATTGTGCATACCCGAGTCTTCTGTGGTAGCGCATGCGCTGTTCGAACCCGAGGGCCGTCGTACGGTGTCGGATATTCAAACCTGTTCGCTGGAAACCCTAATAGAAAGTTTGGGAGCCGTTTTTGCACATCCGATACGGTACGATGGGCCCTCCGGTACCAATTCTGCATACCCGGAGTCTTCTGTGGTAGCGCATGCGCTGTTCGAACCGAGGGGCCAATCGTACCGTATCGGATATCAAACCTGTCTTACTGAGCTCCCTTATAGAGTTTTAGGGAATCGTTTTTGCACATCCGATATGGTACGATGGACCCTCCGGAACGAATTGTGCATACCCGAGTCTTGTGTGGTAGCGCGTGCGCTGTTCAAACCGGAGGGCCCGTCGTACGGTATCGGATATGCAAAACCTGTTCGCTGAAGCTCGCTGATAGTTTTAGGGAACCGTTTTGCATCCGATACTGTAGGATGGGCCTTCGGTAGAAATTGTGTACACCCGAGTCTTTTGTGGTAGCGCATGCGCTGCTTCGAACCGGAGGGCCCATCGTACGATATTGGATATACAAAACCTGTTCGCTGAAACTCCCTAATAGTGAGTTTTAGGGAACCGTTTTTAAACATCCGATACGGTGCATGGGCCCTCCGGTACCAATTGTGCATACCGAGTCTTCTGTGGTAGCGTATGCGCTGTTCGAACGGAGGGCCCATCAGTACGGTATCGGATATACGAAACCTGTTCGCTGAAACTCCCTAATAGAGTTTTGGGAACCGTTTTGCACATCCGATACAGTACGATGGGCCCTCTGGTATCAATTGTGCATACCCGAGTCTTCTGTGGTCGCCTGCGCTGTTCGAACCGGAGGGCCCATCGTACGGTATCGGATATACAAAACCTGTTCGCTGAAGCTCCCTAATGAGAGTTTAGGGAACCGCTTTTGCCACATCGATACGGTACGATGGGCCCTCCAGTCCTATTGTGCATACCGAGTCTTCTGTGGTAGGCATGCGCTGTTCAGAATCGGATGGCCCATCGTACGGTATCGTGATGCTAAACCTGTTCGCTGAAACTCCTAATGGAGAGTTTTGGGAACCGTTTTTACACATCCGATACGGTACGATGGGCCCTCGATACCAATTGTGCATACCCGAGTCTTCTGTGTAGCGCATGCACTGTTCGAACCGGAGGGCCCATCGTACGGTATCGGATATACAAAACCTGTTCGCTGAAGCTCCTAATAGAGAGTTTTAGGGAACCGTTTTTGCACATCCGATACGGTACGATGGACCCTCCAGTACCAATTGTGCCGCTACCCGAGTCTTCTGTGGTAGCGCATGCGCTGTTCGAACCGGAGGCCCATCCGAACGGTATCGGATATACAAAACCTGTTCGCTGAAACTCCCTAATAGAGAGTTTTAGGGAACCGTTTTTGCACATCCGATACGGTACGATGGGCCTCGCAGCCTAATGTGCATACCCGAGTCTTCTGTGGTAGCGCATGCGCTGTTCGAACCAGAGGGCCCATCGTACTGTATCGGATATACAAAACCTGTTCGCTGAAGCTCAC